>QEOT01004216.1:61311-95867 GCA_003123785.1 Pterocarya stenoptera
GGGTAGGGAGCATTGAAATCCGGCGAGGCATGCAGAGCAGAGGACGACGAAATTGGGATGGTAAGGAGGAAGAAGAGGACTGATAGGAAAGCGAGGGATTTAGAGACCATCGGAGAGATCGATAGGATTGATTCTCGAAGACACCGGAATTTTTTTTCCAGTTGCGAATTATAGCTTAGCATATAGGGTTTTACGTTTAGGAAAGTTTTGACAACAAAGAAATAAATAAACTTAAGAAGGACAATAACGGGAGGCCAGTGATGGTTCTGGAAGAGGGGTGGAGGTTTGGGGTGATGACGTGGTCCAATGGGAAGGGAGGAAGTGATGCGAGAGAGGAACGTGATTGGTCGGGATTTGTTGGCGGGAGGAAGTTATTTTTGTGGTGTGATATGAAGATCGGTTAGATGACGTGGTAGTAACGAACTAGGAGGCCGGAGAGGGAGGACCATTGAGAAAATGTAAAACCACGCCGTTTCATGGCTTCGATTGATTTGTGTACAAAACAAGGCCATTAAAAGGAGTAAAATGGCGTCGCCCGGGTTCGAACCGGAGACCTTCAGTGTGTTAGACTGACGTGATAACCAACTACACCACGACACCAACTGTGAGATTGGTAAAAGATATATATATATATTTCATGTCATTTTAACTAATGCCTCAAGGCCCGTATGGCTGTAGATGGACCTTAAGGTCACTTCCTCTTAGCCTCGATATCTAATTTTCAGGCTCATATAGCATTCAAGAAAAATATCGTTTGCAATAGGCCCATCTACAGCCATATGGGCCTCTCCGGTCACTCCTTCTGAGGCTCGATATCTAACTCTCAGGCCCAAATATAAACATTCCTCTCATTTGGAAAATATTGTTAAAATTACAATAGCATTGCATTGGTGTTAATATTTCAATAGCATCGATGACTTATTCCCACTTTCAAGTTTTTTTATTTATAGAAATATCATTATCTTCATGAATTTAATCATCTATAACACTAATTGATGTGATATATTTTTAAATAACTTCTATAAAAAAATTAATTAAAATGCATAATATCAATTCAATATAATTAAAGATAACGGAGAGAAGTATCATATTGTTAATTTCTTAGCTCTAAACATACTCTAAAGTTGTCCAAACATTTTGGCAGATTTCTATCTCCTATCCTATTTTTTTCCCTCTAACATTCTCTAACATTGAAGGGGAACAAGTGTGCAAAATAATAGGCATTGAATTATAGAAATACTATAGTCACAAGCTATTTAACATACCATATCAAACCATGTCAATTTGTAAATTTATTTTAATGGGATCTCTCGTATCATTTTTCATTTTTGTTCCTTTCGGCTGTTCAAGTTTCATGCATTTTTGTTGAGGATGAAGATCCTATGCCTTAACATAAGACTTTCCTATTACAGACTTCATTGACCCGTAATTAGTGTAGTATTATTCTTTCCATTTATTTACTTGATTTCTCTCATTTATTTGTAATCAATCTCTACATGTAATTTCCATACATAGATATGTAAATACAACTATATAATACAATAGACTCACCAACGCTAAGTGTGGTGGTTTTACTAAACCTTCTCATGGTATCACGAGCCACTCTGGATTAACATCCTCTACCCGATCCCTGCATCCTCCCCATGCTACCGAAACCTTCCCCACCCTTCTTCCTTTCACCACCTTAATTCACATGGTTACCATCAAACTCTCTTCCATCAACTATCTCCTATGGAATAGTCAACTTCTTCCTATTCTTGAGAGCCAAGAATTAATCGGCTACGTTGATGGAACAATTCTGCCGCCACCCAGATTTGAACCTGCCGATTCTAACAAACCAATGACAAACACTTGGCGTGGAAGGCTGCTGATCAACGCCTACTTAGTCTCTTCCTTTCTTCCCTCACGGAGGAGGCCATGTCCAAGGTTGTTGGCCTCTCCACCACACGAGAGGTCTGGCTCTCCTTGGAAAATACTTTTAGTCACTGATCGAAGTCCCGTGAAATCCGCCTTAAAGACGATCTTCAACTAATGAAGCGTGGTGCAAGATTTTTTACTGTCTACGCCCGAGCCTTCAAGACCATCTGTGATCAACTTCATGCGATTGGTTGGCCAGTTGATGGCACTGATAAGGTGCACTGGTTCCTCCGTGGTCTCGGAACTGACTTCTCGAGCTTCTCCACCGCGCAAATGGCTCTCACTCCTCTCCCCTGTTTTGAACATATTGTCTGCAAAGCTGAGAGCTTTGAGCTCTTCGAGAAGTCTCTTGAGTCTCCTGCACCTCCAGCCACAGCTTTCACTGCTGCAAACCGTGGCCCCTGTCGCTCGAATCAACCTCATCCTTCCCGAAATTCCCAAGGCCAAACCAGTGGTCATGGCCGTAACTTAGGAAATCCCTCTGGAAATCGAGGCCACTCAGCTTCTGGTCAAGGGCGCCGCCCCCCTCACTACCAAATCTGCAGTCAAGATGACCACTATGTCGATTGTTGTCACCAACAGTATGTACGCAGCGAACCCAACGCTTACCTTGCTGAAGCATTCACCAGTTCCTGCTCCCTTAATGGAACCAAGGCCTCTGATTGGTTCTTGGACACAGGGGCTTCGGCCCACATGTCCAATGAACAATCCATTTTGGATCAGTCCACTTAGTACATGAGTAAGGACTCAATAATTGTGGGAAATGGTGCTTCCTTACCTACTACACATACTGGTATCATCTCTCCCGCTCAAAATATTCATTTATTAGATATCTTGGTTGCTCCTCATCTCACCAAAAATCTCTTTTCCATTAGTAAATTAACATCTGATTTTTCTTTGTCCGTTACATTTATTAATAATTTTTTCACTGTTCAAAATCGTCAAACAAGAAGGGTGGTGGCAACCGGTAAGAGAGATGGAGGCTTATATGTGCTGGAACGTGGCAACTCTGCTTTTATTTCTGTCCTTAAGAATAAATCTTTACATGCTTCCTATGATTTATAGCATGCTTACATAGGACATGTGAATCATTAAATTATTTCTTTTTTGAATAAACAAGGACATCTTTATCTTACTTCTTTATTGCCCTCTCCAACTTTGTGTACTATTTGTCAACTTGCGAAAAGTCATCGTTTGCCTTATTCACGTAACGAACATAGATCGTCCCATGTGCTTGATCTCATTCATTGCGATATATGGGGTCCTTCCTCCATCAAATCAAATTTGGGATTTATCTATTACGTTATTTTTATTGATGATTATTCGCGGTTTACTTGGCTTTACCCTTCGAAATTCAAATCGGACTTTTATAAGGTCTTCACTCAATTTCAAAAATTTGTGAAAAATCAATATTCTACTCATATAAAAGTTTTTCAAAGTGATGGCGGGGGTGAATTTATTAGCACTTGCTTCAAAGCTCATCTTCGCACTTCTGGCATTCATCATCAAATTTCTTGCCCATATACACCCGCCTAAAATGGTCGCATTGAACGCAAACACCGCCATGTCACTAAGACCGGCCTAACCCTCCTTTTCCACTCTCACCTTTCACCTCGCTTCTGAGTTGACGCTTTCAGCACTGTAGCCTACATCATCAACCGTTTGCCCACACCACTTCTTGGAGGTAAGTCCCCGTTTGAGCTTTTATATGGTTCCTCTCCAAATTATGAAAATTTTCAACATTTTGGTTGTCGTGTTTATCCTTATTTGCGTGACTATATGCCTAACAAATTTTCTCCTCCCAGTATTCCCTGCATTTTTTTGGGTTACAGTCACTCTCATAAAGGGTTTCGTTGCCTTAATCCCGTTACTTCCAGGTTATATATCACCCGCCATGCTCAATTTGATGAATATTATTTCCCGTTCATCAATACCTCTTAGGCTCAACCCATTTCCTCTCTCCAATTTTTTAATTTTTTGGAACCCAGTCTTCTCCAGACAGACCCCCCTCCCTCTTCCCTTGCTCACCATTCTCCGCACATTACTCCTTCCAGATCCACCCCGTGTGCTATCTGTACTGACCCCGTGGATGAGTTTTTGCAGGTCACTGATTCTTTTGCAGGTCTCTCTTCACCACCCCCAGTTTCTTGCTCGCCACCTACTGAGACACGGGCTGCCTCTCCTGCTCCTACTTTTGTACTTCTATTGGGCTCTCATCCTATGCTTACACGAGCTAAAGTTGGTATTTTCAAAACTTGTCATCCGAAAAACCTTTGGTATCCTCTGGACTTCTTTCTGCTCTTCTTGTTTCTACTGAGCCTAAATGATTCAAATCTGCTACTAAGAATCATGCTTGGCTTGCTGCCATGGATGAAGAAGTTCAAGCCTTGCAAAATAATCGTACCTGGATTTTGGTTCCTCGTCCCACCAACACCAACATTGTGGGCTCCAAATGGGTGTTTCGCTCCAAATATATACCTGATGGATCCATTGAGCGCCTCAAAACTCGCTTTGTTGCCAAAGACTATACACAGGTACCTGGTCTTGACTATTTAGTCTTGTTATTAAGGCTACCACTGTCCGAGTTGTGCTTTCTCTTGCTGTGACCAACAAATGGTCTCTCTGTCAACTTAACGTCAAGAATGCATTTCTTAAGGTACTCTCATTGAAAATGTTTATATGAAGCAGCCCCCTCGGTACATTGATCCCTGTTTTCCTAATCATGTTTGTCAGTTGAAGAAGGCCCTCCATGGTCTCAAGCAAGCTCCTCGTGCCTGGTTCCAGCGTTTCAGCACTTTTCTCATCCAACTTGGTTTCTTGTGTAGCCATGTTGATCCTTCTCTATTTGTCTTCAATAAGCAATATGATATTATCTATTTGCTTCTTTATGTTGTTGACATTATTATTACTAGCAACAACTCATCTCTTATTAACAGCTTTACTTGTAAGCTCAATTCTGAGTTTGATATCAAAGATTTGGGTTTTCTCAGTTACTTTCTTAGTCTTGAAGCTTCAACAACTGTAGATCGTTTTTTTATCAGTCAGTAGAAATATGCATTGGATATCCTCACTTGCGCTCAGTTACTTGACAGCAAACTCGTCCATACTCCCATGGTTGTTTCTCAGCATCTGTCTGCTAATGGTCCTTTATTTTCGGACCCACTCTTTATAGGTCCCTCGTTGGTGCTCTCCAATATTTGACCATCACGCGCCCTGATATTGCTCATGCTGTCAACTCTGTTAGCCAATTTTTACATGCTCCCACTGAAGATCATTTTCTTATGGTTAAGTGTATTCTTCACCATGTTAAAGGCACTCTTCATTTTGGCCTTACATTTCGTTCCTCTGCTGCTCTTGGTGCTCTAGTTGCCTACTCTGATGTTAACTGGGTAGGTTGTCCTGACACTCGTCGATTTACCTCTGGCTACTCTATTTATCTTGGCGACAATCTAGTTTCTTGGAGCGCTAAGAAGCAACCCACTGTATCCTATTCCAGCTGTGAATTTGAGTATCGTGCCCTTGCGCACACTGCTGCTGAACTTCTTTGGCTTACACACCTTCTTCATGACCTCCAGGTTTCCATTTCACAGCGGCCTCTGCTCTTATGTGACAACAAAAGTGCAATTTTTTGAGCTCCAACTCCATTTCGCACAAACGGGTCAAGCATGTTGAATTAGACTATCATTTCCTTTGAGAACTCGTTGTCGCTGGCAAACTTCACATGCAGTATGTGCCGACTCATCTACAGGTAGCCGACATCTTCACCAAAAGTGTTCCTTGTCCTCTTTTTGAATTCTTCTGCTCCAAGCTTCACGTTCGTTCTAATCCGATGCTCAGCTTTCCTCGGGGGGGTGTTGAGGATGAAGATCATATGCCTTAACATAAGGCTTTCCTATTATAGACTTCATTGACTAGTGATTAGTGTAGTATTATTCTTTCCATTTATTTACTTGATTTCTCCCATTTATTTGTAATCAATGTCTACACGTAATTTCCATACATAGATGTGTAAATGCAACTATATAATACAATAGACTCACCAACGCCAAGTGTGGTGGTTTCACTAAACCTTCTCAATTTTCAACAATTTTATATTTTTGCTATTCTTTCTTGGAAGACGTACAAACCTTACAAATTAGTACTTTTATGTTTTGATACATGGGGATGGGGATTCGAACTTTGGTTCTCTTAGTGAGAAACTAAAGTATTGTCGATTGATCCAAAAGATCTTGACAGAAATTAATACATTTAAGCACACTTGCAGCTAAGAAAAATAAGAGAATATATATATATATATCTTTATATGTATTTTTATGACATCCTGTTTGTAAGACCAAGCCAACAGTTCTCCCAAGTAGAGCCATGAAAATCAACACGCTTCCAGCTTTCCCCCACTCAGTTTGCCGGTGATTTGTTAACAGAAAAATTAATTATTTGAAAAGCAACTTGATGATAATTAAGGTCCACCCACAATTAATATTCCTCAGCGGAACAGAACACATGACCAATTATTTCAAGTACTCCATGAAAACTGGAAATTAAGGTTGATAGTACTAAATTAATGAAAGATTCTTGATTTGAAACCCATTTTAGTTGCTTCCTTAATCGGTAAATGAATACCAAACGATCTAGTCTAGCTACCCAATAAAGTCAAAAGAATAGGCGCATATATATATATTGGGTCGTAGAATTCAAAGCTAAAAGGCAACGTAGAAAAGAGTGAGACAGGCTTTCGATTTTCAAATCTTTGAAAACGATCGATGGCACTGCTCATAACCCTAAAATCAATGGAGTTTTACAGTGCTACTTGATCTGGAACTCGTACGGCATGCAGCAGTACTGTCTAACATCTAAGCTTCAAGGTCAAGGTCGAATATCGCATCAATTTGAATGAGTAGAACACACGCACACACAGAGTCAATGCTAACATGGGAATGTTTATCTTTTCTTCTTCGTAGTTGTAAGCATTATATATATCCAGTAGTGGCATCATGTTCTGCTTGATCCTCTTGTCTTCTGCATGCTTGTTTCCAACCAAACAGGGTCCCCGTATTCATTCGGATATTGCCAATTCCATTGAAAAATATTAAAAGCTCATAATGTTAATTATAATCCTATTGACACCACTTGGAAAGGTATATATACTTTTTTTTTTTTTTCTTTTTTCGTAATCAATCTATATGAGAGTACGGCTCTAGTATTTTTTTTTTTTTTACGTAATATTTAGGTTTTGTTTGAATTCAAAATCCACGTCAACTCATCTTATCTTATCATTATAAATTTTTTCAATTTTCATATAAAATATAATGAACAATTTAATTTTTTTAATTTTTAAAATAATAATAATATTAAAAAATAATATTTTAACAATAATTTATATCCCTTAGAAACAGGCAAGAAACATAATGTTTTTTCCTTTTATTTTCAGAAGAATCTGAGTGTTCTCCAATTAAGGAAAACATAATCCTATTTAGTTAGAGAGAGAGAGAGAGTCATAGTCATAGCAAGATCATAATCTTGTGTGGGCACTGAGACAACACAAAATGCTTTGTTGATGCAAGCAACAGTCATTCCCGTTTTGATACCCTTATCATATTCCATATTTTCCCGACTGTCAATTCTTTCCAAGTCATTATCAGACATCAACTCAGTTTCGTTTCTCTCAACATGGTAATAACCCTAGTTCTCAACTTAATGGCATGAATGATTCGCCTGATCCTTGGCCTACAAGGTACGTATATGTGCAACTGTTATATCTGTGATTACTAGAATATCATTTCATTTGTTTTGTTGCCCAAGTAGCTTAGTCATCACGACAACCATATTATAAAAAAGAACACAGAAACTGAAAATAATTGTAGAGAGATTTTAGTATGAAGGCATCTTCTAGCACACAGGACAAGAGATGTCAATTATATACATATGACCTTGAACAAGTTAGAATGCAACAGTTCTATTTTAAATTTTAGGTGCCCCTTGTGACCTTATAGGCTTAATTATGTCCAAACGCCAGTAGTTAGGAGAAAAGTTTTCCAGAGAGATGATGATGACCTTGGTGTGATTGATACCAAATTAATTGCTTTCATTCTCAATATACTCCAAAAGTTGTCAAAATGAGAAGATGTTCTTTCCTCAGTATGTCATGCTTTTGTCCCTCTCAATTATGAATTAATGGATTTTCTCCTAGTTATTTCCTTTATTTTACCAAGATCACTGAGATTTTGAAGCTCAGTAAAGCTTTGCAACAATTTGAAGAGGATCAGGAGGAAGAAGTAGAGCAGAAGGCAGTTGTGTGTGATTTTATAGTTCTGTCAGATTCGACAGTTAAAAACTAACTTGAACTTAGCAGCTGAAATGCCTACCATTTCAAAAATTTAGCATTAAAATTTTAAGACCAGTTGTCTTCAAGTACATGTTTATTTCACAATGGCCATTACATGATATTTCGAGTTTGTGTTCGACATTCTTGCACATATGAATAATTCACGGAAGATGCATAAAAAGTCACAATTATTGCATTATATCAACTGAACTGTTACAATCCAATGACATTACAGCATTTAAGGGAGAAAAGAGGTCCAAGAAGAATTTTCTTTCAAGGTGCCTCTAAAATATGACAAAGCAACAACTACTGAAACAGAGGCCTGCTGGTCTACACTAAAAAAACCATTTTTCCCTCTTCAACCACTTCAGGAGAGAAGGGGGGACACAACACAGGTTAAGTTGACATTCTTTCAACATCACACACAAAAAAAGCCCGAACAAGCTGTCATGTCACTCTTTTGAAACAGGTGGGTCATTAACATGGTCAAGAATTTAACCATGCAAAAATTAACATAAAAAAAAACCCACCCGATAAATGGACCTCACAGCAAACAAGCTTAAAAATAGATGGTCTAAGATGGTACACCATTACAGACCCCTGTAAGCAGAAATTAAGTAAAAAGATAAGACAAGGACCGATTGTATATTTGAGGATTATTCCTAGTCTTCTGAAGCTTCTAGCAGTAGCAAAGAAACTATGAAAGTGTTTACTCCACATCTTAGCTGAAATTGCAACTCTGTTTCACAGGATAAGTTCAAAAGCTGAGCGCAGATTCGTCACAAGATCCTTTACTGTCATGCAGAATCCCTCATCCATCTGCACAATGTTAAGAGGACATTCACGTGGGAGAACTTTTTAAAAAGAAAATTTCTGGTTGCGTGTCGTGTGTGTGTTTGAGGCTTCATTTAGTGCAATTATTGTCATTTTAGAGACCTATGAACAACACCAATCTTTTCATTGCAACTCCAAAATTAGGACTTAGGCCATGAGCACGAAAGAGTATTGAATTTCCACTCTAACAAGCTACTATAGTCTTAAAGATTTGTGGTTGGAAATTCCCAGATTCAGTCCATGGAAGAATTTAAGAAATAACCTGAGCAATAATAGTGATATCAAGAGCAGAACTCCCAAATGTCATGACACTACTATTAATGACTGTTAGGTGGAGCTTTTCAATTTCAGTGATCGATTTCTCTAGCACTCCTTTCCTTTTCTCGCAGTGAATTCTTATGAGGACATTTTTGTCACAGAACCTTGCTTCAATTTCTGGTAGATGCTCATCGAGCGGTTCGCTGGAGAAGCCTGAGATGGAGTTGTCACCATCAACGAAGAGTTGTGACTTCTTTACAAAGACCACTGATTCTATGTTTTTCTTCGTAGTTTGTTCCTCAAGTGTCTTCACTCTCTCTTGCAGTTGTTTCAGGTATTTAATAGCATCACCAAGAACAGAAGCCTTGTCCATCTATCAACAGCATGAAAATTTGAGTTTCCATTGAGAATTCTTTAGCAGAAACACTTATGTTAGAATTATGTATTACTAATCTCTTTCCATTTTCAGATGATTTTGATTGAACAATTACAACCGAAAATGACAGAGAAGGAAAACAAGATATATTTTATACAGAGGCGGTTTAACAAGGCTGGCAGATAATTTAGATATGAACCCAAGAGGATGTAGTCAAAGAGACGGTATAGTCCAATTTCAGCTTAGCAATTATATATATATGTGTATTGTTTGAAAGCCAAGTTTATATTTTCTAATCTCATTTTCTTTTTTGTTCTATCAAATCGGGGATAATAAAAATATAAACAAGACAATAAAATAATCCAAGGGGCAACATCAAGAAAACATAATTTTTAATGAATCTGATACCTTCTTTAGGCCAGGAACTATAGCAGACAAAGCAATGAACCGCTGGCTGAGCTTCTCTCGCCTTTTCCTTTCTGCTATAATGTGATCTTGTGTTTGAGAAAGTCTAGTGCTTGTGCTAATCCTCTTACCACCCTGGCAGGCCTTAAATACATAATTTTGGTTCACCAAGGAACCTTGAGAAATTAAAATATCAGAAGGAAGGGTATTCATGCTCTGGGAATATACTGCCTCCTCTTTAGGCTTTACAATCCCCATTTGATTTGCGTAGTTCGCATTGGCAAATGATAGAACGCTTGGAGTAGGGGGAAGTTGTGGATATGATGCATCTTCAAGTTTGTAAGAGTTCCAGCCGTTGGATTTGAGCTGTTTCATGGGTATTTCAGTACCAGTCTGAGGAGTTGCCATGGCGTTTTTGAGATTGAAGTTTGGATGAGTGAATGAGTGTTGCAAACTCTCTCCAAATGTAGCTGCTAGTGGCAGTATGCTGAGCTCATCGACAGAGTTCATGTGCCACTGATTGATGAACCTAGGATCCTCCATACCCTGCAAATTTGATATTTTCCTCGTTATCATTATCTTATTGTCGGAAAATGCTCAAATTACTTGAATTACTCATAAAACCATGTCAAAAACCAAAGTAAGTTCCAAATTGTTACAGCAGTCAAAGTATATAGAATTCCAACAATATTGTTCAAAACAAAATTTTAGTAACATCCTTATTCAAAGAACTCCATTTAGGTTGCAGAAGTGCTTCTAGATTTCATGGATAATCATGATTGCAGAAGCACATTACTCCTTACCAGTTCAGATAACCCTCTTATGGAAGAAATCTCCATTAAAAGAACTCCTTTATTGATCAAAAGAGCTCAAGGGAGAATACTGCATGAGAAGTCAACAATTAAAACTGATTAGTTGGGTTTTCAATTCTAATAATCCCATCTCCGAATACAACAAACAGGCCATCAAAAGTGTTGCTAAGAATGTAATCTTGGTAATAAGAAAGCTCACCCTTCAGTAATGACCAAAGCTTTCCTTTTTCCTTGTGCCCACTAGAGGATAGAGACTGTCAGCTTCTTCAACATTGGCAGTTCTGGTTCATTATATAGAGGATTATAGTTGCACGTTCTCTTTCACGGGTTGTTGTTAATTGGCCATAGACATTCTGATACTCAATTGTTTATTGCAATTATGCATAGGAAAATCACTTATTATATCCAAGCGGGTCACGTCAAGCTGACAAATTGGTACTCATCATAACCCATAAGCAAATCACTTTTGTTGTTTTGTGGACTTTTAGGAGGAAGCTTCACCAACCAGCCGCTGAAATTTCATTCAATCCTTTGCTAATCTACACACTAATCCTAAACATGTGGCCCATCACAAAAGTCTCTATCATAAAGCTGCCGACCCCCCATCTTATTTTCTTCCTTCACATTTAAAATCAAAGCCAACATGTTTACACAGAAAGCTGGTAACCCAACCCATAACAGTTTAAAACCATGTGAGTTCAGACGTGTCATCTGTACAAATAGGTTACAAAATAATTGGTTTTAATCCTAAAAGTTTCGTTTGACTTTGTATAGTTTGAACCAATTCAGAGGTGACTCGTGGCCAAGTGCACAGATTGTTGAGCCACTGTGGCCTGTCAAACCGACTCATAAAGAGGTCGGCTCATGATTAAACAAACGGGATGACAAGGTATGCAAAGAAATAGTGGTGTTGAAGAAATTCAAACTGGAACAGGGACATATATTCTTTTGAAAACAATCCGAGAAACTTGGAATCAAAAGTTGCTGACGTTGCTGAAGTCGGTAGATCAATGGCAGAGGCCTAAGTTTGACAATGTTGATTACAAATGCAAGATCTGGCTATATGGGCAGTACCTCCACAAAAGTTTGCAAAAGGTGGACTTGGTAAACTGTGAAATGGCCGACCATTTCATTTCTAATTACTACGTAGCTGCATTTTTTTATATCAAGAGTCCTGAGCAATTACACCATCAGGATACATGAAAGAATGGGGTCCAGCCAGCAATCTTGGAAGTACTTCTTCCATGCATGCAACCTAGCTTCCATCAACATCAACCAAATTTCATTTCTCGACTCTGAGATTAATCCACCCATAGCTCTCATTACATTTCGAGGGCATGTTTGGAAGACTTTCTACTTGTGTTGCATATCTTTCGATTGTGGTAATATATAATCTGTGCTACATTTCGGGCGAAGATGTCAAAAGAGATCCAGTGGTTATAATGGTAATGTTAAAACTATAGCAGCAAATGCTGAACATAATTAGAAGTCCAACAGCTTGGGGAGACAAAAAGCAAAACACCTGCAAGTTCAAAAACTACAAGAGTTTACCAATGGAGCTTTGTTAAATTACACTCATCTCTTCATTTTTCCCATTATTGATGAGAACTTGTATAAACAGGTTCCTCGAAGTCAGTTTTGGAATACAGAACAGAACATTGTACAAGAATAAAAAATATTCTATTTCTTTTCTATCTGATGGTAATCAATAATACCTCTGGGTAACTATAAATTTAACTGTTGTATCCCTAACTGATCAAGGGTTTATACAACAACAGACACAGGACCCGTGATAGAGGGAGGTGGCCACCATGCTCGAGACTATGGAGAAAACAAGAAGCCAAGCTGGGCTGTAAACCTGCACATCATGGCAATAACTCTACCTAGCAACTTGCTGTAATGGTGGCCAAGCAATTTCATCATCTGTGTAGCCTTGAATAAGAAAATCTGCACAATTCCTTTGGCAACCATGGTTATATGGATTATGAAACCGCCCATCTGGACCACGAAGATACCCATAACGAATGGCGTTTGCTAATTCATTGGTGGTGATATTTCGAGCTATCTGCATTATAAATATAAACAATCCATTAACAATTAATCACTACTCGGAAGTTCTGAAGACAGTAACTGGAAACATTAGGAGGGCATAAGATTCATATTTATGAAGGCTTCAAGGCGCAACTTTTGTGAGTTAGCAGATATCTTTTTAGCATCTTACATGTATGCTTATATCAAAATAAATTTTATTTGACATTAATATAGAAATAAATTTATGCATCAGTGTTCTACTTCTCCAAAATTAGAGGGGTGCAACAGTAAAAAATGGTATATTAGAACTCAAAATGTTAGATACTTCACGAATTTATGCAGGTACCAGAAAGTGCTATTTTGTGACATAATAGCTCACGCCTTAACTGCACTGCACCTAAAATTTTATAATCCCAATCTTTCTGTTCATCCCTTTCTTCTGTACAATAACATAATCAAGCATCCTTTATTCAACTAATCAGTCTCCCAATCTCAGACAATGCAGTTGGTCAATTTTCCCCAGCCCCACATACCATGGCATCCTTTGGTCAACATGAACAAGTGTGTGTACATACATGCTCCCAGGTAGCGTGTACATGAGAATATATATATTTTGTTATAAGCATTCTTCAAGAATCTGTTGGTAATGGTTTATTAAATCACCTGCGTGGCCTGTGACACAGTTAAGATAGTGGTGGCAAGTAAAATAATAATGTCCACGAGCAAAAATGCAACACCACCAGGATGTCGAACTACCACATGATGAATCCATGTTTCTTCAGTTGGCAAGACTGGTGTCTCTGTCCAAAACCCTGCGACAAAAACTAGGTTGCTATCTAGTCCAAAAATGAAAACGACAAAAAATACACCAAAATAGAAGCACCAGCTAAGATTAAACCACCATACTTTGAATTCCAACTGCTGCAGCAAAGAATGATGTCAAAGTTCCCAGGCAGAGAAAAACAAAGAAGTCCCTCTTGTTCCTCTGCAACAAGCATCATCGGTGATAGTGAAGCTAATTGAAAGGAAAGGGATTAAAAAGAAAAAAGAAAACACTAATGCTGCAAATTTAGTAGCAGAATCACATATAGCTTCTTATTTTTTTCACTATTGCACTATTTATTCAACAGAATAATGGATGAAACTGAGAAGATGTAAGAAACCCAAAAAAGATGTTTCGACAACAAAATACAAATAGTTTACTGATACAATTGTTAATACCTATATCTTACCTATTTTACAAAAAGACAATCTTATGAATCCAGCATAAGGTTTTATTTTCCTTTTTTTTTTTTGACTAAATAGTTTTAATACAACTTCTCACCTTCCCAACACAATTAGATATCCATGGGCAATGATGGTCAAACTGTTCCACGCATCTCTTGCATGTGGGGCAGTGCTTGGATCGAACAGGCCTTATTATCTGAAAGGAAGGAATTGAGAAAATACACTAAGACTATTCAAGACAGCAACTCAATCGTTTATATGCATATAGAAATCTAAAAAACTTGGAAAATAAAAAGTTCCATCAAGCAAACCTTGCAGGTAGGGCATAATTGAGACCAATTACCAGTCCATATAGGGGAACTGTCTAGATCAATATTCAACAAAAGATCCTGCAGAAGATCAGAATATCATTTGGAATACAGTTACATCTGCACGAAGTCCCACAGCAAAGAATAGAATATAACTTTTGTGATAAGTAGAATAGAATATAACTTAAGACTCTTATGTATAATATGTTTCAGTTGTATCATTTACTTTTTGGTGTAGACAGATTGAATTGGACAACAGGACAGGACGTCCACTACCAAATAGATTCAGATTTGGGTGGAACTCTAAAACCCGAAATATTATCCCTTTTTTTATTATCCAATTAAACATATCTGAATAATCCACATAATGAAGTAAGCAATTTTATTGTAATAGGCCGCATAGTTCAAGAGGAAACATGTACTGAATTAGAGATAGAACACACCTCTGTATCTTTATGACTACCCACATCTCCCTCCCTTTTTACATAACCGGGATCTTTACTGCACCAAACAACCAGAGAATGTCACAGAGGTAATTTAGATTTTATGGTATAATGACAAAACTCCATGTAGCAGCACTCTTCTAGATATATAAAAACGTATTACACCATGGCTAGAGACGGTGCTATGAGATAACTATCAAATGCCAAAAACTACTAATGGTAAATCAGATGTATGGCAGAGCACAAGATTACCTACTACACCTGTAGAACATAATCAGTGAAACAACCGCTAGAGAAATAGCAGTCCATCCCCAAAGTCCAACAACAGCAGTAACCTTTGTAAGATTAGGAGCTAGCACAAGTAGTAAAAGTCAGTCATGATTGACAATATAGCATACCTCCATCTGCAACTGGAAGGAAATTGCAAAAAAATAGCTTATTTACCTGCAAGAACTGAGTTGATGAAGAGAACCATGAGAATTATTATAATGCAGAATAGAATAGGAGCATAACCTATATCCACCATCTTTCCATGGCAAATTTTGTTTACACGGTTGTTGTTGCTTTGAGTCCGCTGTGCATTAGACTGCCCCCCAATAAAAGGGATTATGATCATGTGCAATGCATTATAAGTTATGAACAATTTAAAAACTGACAACCAAGTTTGGAACAAAGTAAACTCAATATAAACGTGAAGAAAAAGAAACAAATTTGGGCATTGTGTACAATTAGCTGGTGAGCACAGACATGTCTATGATAACAGGTGTCGGTTTTCCAGATAAGCCCTAGACATGTTGCTAATGTGGATCAATATGGTACTTTTTCTCCCAGTAGTTCTTACCAAGCGAGCTTAATAATTCGNGATTTATTTTGTTTTATATTTTCTTTTATACTATAAATATAAAGCAAATCAATTTAAAGATTTGCAAGTATATATCTTCTACTAATGCAAATGTATATCATAAATTGATAATTGCCACTGTCATAATTGCCACTGTTGGTATTTTATGTAGTCAGCTGTGAAAGAATTGGAATAGTATTATCAGGGAATTCTACCTCATCCTGCTATATAACTTCTAGAATCACACCATAACTGGATTTGAACTGGAATATTAATTTAATAATTGAGAAATCATAAAATTAAAAAACCAGTTCCAGAAGATCAATCCCTGAGTTACTTACCATCTTTATCCTGTCTGCCTTGCCATGCATCTCTAAATAGAAGTAATCTAATTGTATCTGCAAATCCTTTATATGCAGCCCTGGTTTTGAAAACATGAGAAGCATAAATTTTCACCTAATCAGCTTAGAAAAAGCTCTATATTTCCTATTAACTTGGGCTATGCCTTTTCGTGATAATAAAATTCTTATTAATTATCAAAAAAAAAAAATCTCTATATTTCCAAATTATACAATACCAAATCTAATGACCTTATAATTTAAACGATTAAGAACAGTTGACCAAAACTTATTTATCCAAAAAAAAAAAAAAAAGAACAGTTGACCAATACTTGATCTAACAGTCAGATGCAAAGTTTCCTTGAGAAGTTTTTGATAGTTTTTTTTTTTCAGTTTCCTTAAGAATTAAAATGCAATCAAATTTTTTCCTACTGTTAAGAAACAAAATCAAAATTTAAACATGTAAATCAGCAGCCCAGTACCAGTTTGTACAAAACTATTACGTATGTCATGATATATCACACTCCATTTATATGCAGTAAATTTCTTCCAAACATGAAGTACTTGCATTTAAATTATCATACAGGAGATTCGCCATAACAAAGATGCATAATTTAGAATATTCAATGATGGNAGGTTGGCTAAGTGCATTTTCCTTACCTCAAGCATAAAATTTTCATTATTTATTTGCATCTATGTGAATCATAGAGTTACAATAAAATAAAATTCAAGTACAATTGAGCGTAACTAGATTTTGGTTCCTGTTCTCCATGTTGTTAATATTCATATTTCCCATTGTGTTTGAATGAAATTATTTTACTCATAAAAAGGAAAATTACTTATAAAAAAATTGTCAGGGAAATTGCATAGCCATTAGTGTTTCTACTGCAAAGCAATTACACATGCCAACTAACCCAAAAATTCTAAACTAGAACAAAACAAGGTTAACTAATATAATAGTCATTAGACATATGGAGAGACCCCATGAAAGGATCTCACAGTCGGGTAAGGTGAGCTTCTAATATACTCAATTACGTTGGTCTGCANTATCTTCACTCATCCCGAAAAAGGGCAGACAGGAATTTGCTCAAGTCACCTCCACATTTCTAAACTATGATTAGAAACTCAATTAAACTTCCATAAGAGAGTATTTTCTTTTATAACAAATAAATTTATTTACAGTTAAATAGATTTATTTTGTTTTATATTTTCTTTTATACTATAAATATAAAGCAAATCAATTTAAAGATTTGCAAGTATATATCTTCTACTAATGCAAATGTATATCATAAATTAATAATTGCCACTGTCATAATTGCCACTGTTGGTATTTTATGTAGTCAGCTGTGAAAGAATTGGAATAGTATTATCAGGGAATTCTACCTCATCCTGCTATATAACTTCTAGAATCACACCATAACTGGATTTGAACTGGAATATTAATTTAATAATTGAGAAATCATAAAATTAAAAAACCAGTTCCAGAAGATCAATCCCTGAGTTACTTACCATCTTTATCCTGTCTGCCTTGCCATGCATCTCTAAATAGAAGTAATCTAATTGTATCTGAAAATCCTTTATATGCAGCCCTGGTTTTGAAAACATGAGAAGCATAAATTTTCACCTAATCAGCTTAGAAAAAGCTCTATATTTCCTATTAACTTGGGCTATGCCTTTTCGTGATAATAAAATTCTTATTAATTATCAAAAAAAAAAATCTCTATATTTCCAAATTATACAATACCAAATCTAATGACCTTATAATTTAAACGATTAAGAACAGTTGACCAAAACTTATTTATCAAAAAAAAAAAAAAAAGAACAGTTGACCAAAACTTGATCTAACAGTCAGATGCGAAGTTTCCTTGAGAAGTTTTTGATAGTTTTTTTTTCAGTTTCCTTAAGAATTAACAATCAAATTTTTTCCTACTGTTAAGAAACAAAATCAAAATTTAAACATGTAAATCAGCAGCCCAGTACCAGTTTGTACAAAACTATTACGTATGTCATGATATATCACACTCCATTTATATGCAGTAAATTTCTTCCAAACATGAAGTACTTGCATTTAAATTATCATACAGGAGATTCGCCATAACAAAGATGCATAATTTAGAATATTCAATGATGATCCAAATTGTACTTTTACTTAGCTCCATGACTCTGACTTAACAAAGTTCATGATCTAGAAACCACTGATTGAAGGCTTAGCTCACTTGCTCAAGTGCTCGCAGAAATCAAGTTGAGTGCATAAACCCTTTTGGGGAATACTGTACAGGTTCGTTTGTTGAATTTTCCTCAGAAGGAAAATGAAAAATATATATAGAATTCGCAAGATCAAATACCCTGTGCCGTCCCCCCAACAGAAAACAGTGTCAAAGACAAACTGCAAAGCTCAAGTCGTAATGAAAATATTACAATGCATTGCTTATAGACATACCAATGAAGAGGGCTCCTCCCCTCATTGTCAGGTACATCAAAATCAGCTTGATACTTTGCAATAACGTGATTCAAGAAAGCTGTTTGTCCATATTGAGCAGCAACATGAACTGCCTGCGGTAAACATGCAAGTGTATTAATAACATTTTTGAAGATATATCCCAATGAGTGATGCTACATAGCAGCCACTGTAGTGAGTGCACACATTGCACTCACTACATGGATGCATATGAGTCTTTCATTTTTTATTTTTATTTTTTTACTCTTACCCGCTCTCTATCTCTCTCTCTCGCATCTCTCTCTCTCATCACTCATCTCTCACGTTCGCTCTCTCTCTCTCTCTCTCTCATCTTCGCTCATCACTCTCTCGTGCATCTCGCACTCTCTCTCGCATCTCTCATCACTCTCTCTCATGCATCTCGCACTCTCTCTCACATCTCTCTCTCATCACTCTCTCTTGTGCATCTCTCTCTCTCATCTGCTCTCTCTCTCATCACTCTCTCTCTCTCCTACTCTCTCTCTCTCATCCTCTCTCTCTCTCATCACCCTCAACTCTCTCTCTCATAGTCTTTATCTCATCTGGAAACAACCCAGTACTCACTCAACGAAACGCACCGTTTGGACACATCATGTGTGCACCGGATGCAACAGCACAGTGGCTTCTCTAAAGATTTATTCTATCCCAATTACATGTACATGCAAGCAATACATTGGCTATTAACATTAAGCACTCACTTTTACAAAACACCAAGTTAATTGGAATTGAACACCTTTCACCCATAATCAGTAGGTTAAGGAAGTTCCTTACATATCCTATCACCAATATATCTATACATTTATTAACTTTGTAGATAACTTCATTCATATGCTCACAATGTGAGGAAGAGAGGTCTCATTGTTATGGAGTGGTGTTATTTGTGCAAGAATAATGGAGAATCAGTGGATCACTTATTACTGCATTGTGAGGTGTCAAGAGTGTTGTGAGATGAGATCTTTAGAAGAATTGGTGTGGCTTGGGTTATGCCTTTCAGGGTGGTGGATTTAATAGCTTGTTGGAAGGAGATTCAAGGCTGTCACCAAGTGGTTGCAGTTTGGAGGATGATTATTTTGTGCATTATGTGGTGTATTTGGATGGAAAGGAATACTCGGTACTTTGAAGATAGGGAGCATACAATGGAGGAACTTCAGAACTTTTTTGTACACACTTTACTGCTCTGGTTTTCAGCCACGGTGCTTAACGGAACTAGTGTTCATGATTTTCTGTTCTTAATTTCTGGTTCCTACTGCTCAACATTCCCATACACCTCCTTAATCTGAAAGCAACCGGAAAAGCTCTAGACAATTTAGTATCCCCACAGCAAACATCAGACCAGGATCTGATTTTTGAACCATTACCAACCAAAAAGTTAACTTGTTTCAAGAAACAACTCCAACCTTTCCTAATAAACTTCCATAGACTCACTCCATACAAACCGCTACACTCCTTGGTGCACTAGCCTCCCCAATCACTACCATACTTTCGATCGATCACCCCTCTCCACAATGCTTCCTCTTCCCCATGATATCTCCATAGCCACTTCCCCAACAATGCCTTGTTAAAACTACATAAGCTATGAATACCCAAACCTCCATCGACAATCGGACAACAAAATTTTTTCCAACTCACTAAGGGAGTCTTAGTCTCCTCTCCCATGCCTCCCCACAAAAATTCTCTAAACAATTTTTCAATACAATTGGCCACGCCAACCGTTAAAGGGAATAAAAAAAGGAAGTAGGTAGGAATATTAGAGAGAGTACTCTTTATAAGAGTAATCCTACCCCCTTTAGATAAATAAGTCATTTTCCATACTGCCAACTTCCTCTATATCTTCTCTACCACACCCATCCCAAATGTGTTTGGCCTTAAAAGATGCCCCTAACGGTAGTCCCAAATATTTTATGGGCAGAAGAGCAACTGTGCACCCCATAAATGCTGCCAAGTGATGAATGTTATGTACTTCTCCCACCGGTACCAACTCCGATTTACTTAAGTTCACTTTTAATCCAAAGATGGCTTGAAAACATAGCGGGACAGCCTTCAAAACTTGAATTTGTTCCCCCACAGCCTCACAAAAAAACAAGGGTATCGTCAGCGAAAAGCAAATGAGATATTGTAGTAAGGCCATTAGAGTTAGATCCCACTGAAAAATTCGAGATAAATCCTGCTTCTACCACTGCCTCCACCATATGACTCAATGCCTCCATCACAATATCAAATAGGAAGGGAGATAAGGAATCCCCCTGCCTCAAGCCTCTTGAACTCGGAAAATACCCACAAGGCTGTTCGTTAACAAGCACAGAAAAGCGGATAGATGAAATACAATGGGGATAATTAGGGGAGTTTGTCTAGGAAGAATGAAGTAAAAATAGAACTTGAGAGGGTTCTTTTGAGGGAAGAGATATCATGGAGGCAAAAGTCGAGAGTTCTTTGGCTTAAAGAGGGAGATAAGTGCACTAGCTTCTTTCATAAAATGGCTAATTCTCATCGTCGTAACAATGCTATTGAGATGTTAAAAACTGGAAATAATTTGTTATCCTCCCTTGCTAAGATTCAAGAGCACGTTGTACAGTTTTTTAGCTCTATCCTAAGTGAGACGGAAGATTGGAGACCTAAGATTGATGGTTTGAACTTTGCAGCGGTGGATGAATTTTCAGCAAGCTGGCTTGAGAGGCCGTTCGAAGAGCTGGAGGTGCATCGGATGGTTTGTGGAATGAGGAGAGACAAAGCTCCCGGGCCGGATGGGTTTTCTACGGCATTCTTCCAAGACTGTTGGGAGTTTGTGAGAGAGGATGTGATGAAGGTGTTTCATGAATTTTATGAGTTTCAAAAGTTTGAAAAGTCTTGGAATGCCACTTTTATTGCCTTGATTCCAAAACGTGTGGGTGCTTCGGAGTTGATAGAGTTTCGCCCAATCAGTTTAGTAAGCAGCGTTTATAAGATCATTTCAAAGGTGTTAGCAAATAGAATGAGCAAAGTGGTGGAGAAGATCATTTCTAAATCCCAAAATGCATTTGTTAGAGGAAGACAAATCATAGACTCAATGCTGATTGCAAACGAATGTGTAGATAGTCGCATGTGGGAAGGATCACCGGGGGTCCTTTGTAAGTTGGACATGGAAAAAGCTTACGATCATGTAAACTGGAATTTTCTTTTGTAAGCACCATGCTTAGCTGGTTCTCTACTATTGTACTCAAGGGAGGGGCTGTAAACGAGTTCTTGTCATCGTTTTTCTAGCTATTAGGATGTAACTAGGTGTTTCTTTTGTATACTTCCTGTGTACTTGGGCTTCGCCTATTACATTGTGTTTAATAAATCTTTTAACTTATCAAAAAAAAAATTTATGGTTCCTAGAATGTATTTAGGTGTTCTTTTGTATACTTTCTGTGTGCACAGGCTTCAACTACTTCTTCCGTATCAATAAAATTTTCATCTTACTTATCGAAAAAAAAAAAACATATGCTCACCAACAGTTGAGGCTTCTTACTCACGGAGATTAGGGTTGTAAATAATGGTGAAAGCTGGTACCTATTTGGCAGATTGCATCAAAGTATTGGGAATAAAGCTCAAGTTAAAAAGCATTTTCCCAAACTAATAAAGATTAGCCCTGAGGAATCCTGTTTAGCCATTGCAAAATTCTCAACTTCCTGAAGATAGGGAAAAGATTTAACCTGAAATTGTATGTTAAAGCTTCAACTGGTTGTAAGAGGCCACTAACACAACACAGCAAATTTCAGCTGAATCAGAGTCGCGAGAAGGGAACTTCATATAGATTTTCCACATTAGGCTTTCTATTTTCATCTTCATGCAGCCAGAGAAAAATCTTGAGCATGATATACCTTTCTAAATCAGGTTTCAAGATCCTCAATATTCACTATACTTCTACTTATAAAAAATATTTATATATTCACTATACTCCAGAAGAAGTGGGCAGAAGATTATTTGAAGGAAGGTCTATAAGCAATATATGAGAACAATAAGTTGTTTTGAGTTCATTGGATTTATAGTTTTGGAGCATAGTAAAAATCACAATTCATCATGTTGTAAATCATCATTATCTTAGAAGCAATATTCATACATTGTCCTCCTAACAGTTTTGTTTATTTATTTAGTTGCATGTATAATGTGAAGCTTAACCAAAACGCCGCATGTGCAATAAGGTGCATGCCCATATCATCATGGATGCCTGTGTCAAGTTTTTCTTTTTCCTTGCCTTTTAAAGAACAAGACAACCTATCAAACCAAAAAAAAAAAAGAACAAGACAAAATGGGAAACACCTAACTAGTTATTACATATGTTACCCATATTTATCAACAATTTTCACTTAAGAAGTGCAATCAATCATGCCACTGCAGCTAAAATCCTTAAGAGATTTTTTTTTTTTTTTTTGTAATTATGCCCACCTGTGTCCATTAAAAGATGGTCAATAACAGCAGGACAACCCGAATCACAATCCCGTCACAAGTCTATTATAAAAACGTGAGATGCATGTATCCTAATCATTTTCACTGGTATAATATTTCCAATACTTATTTCAAAGCAACCATTAGTTATTTACACACAAAATGACCAACCCCAAATTCCAAAGAAGAATTTTTTTTAAAAAAAATGAGACAATTACCTGATAGCCATTTACATCAGCTGCTTCAACCCGAGCTCCATTCTGCAAGAGCACATCTGCGACAGCAATGGCTCCCCGAACCGCTGACCAATGCAGAGCAGTCTGTTGCACATTGTCAGTTGCATTGACATCTCCACCATGCTTCACCAACAAAAATAACAACGGAATATCCAACTATATCAAATCCCACCCACTCCATAATCCAGCAATCCAAATAATAAATGCATAACATATGTTCAATCAACCACAACGGATTATTCTAAATTAATTATTTTTTTCCCTTCCTTTTCTAGTGAAACCCAAATTCAAACCAATCTCAACAAAAACACTACATAATCCATCTCTTAACACGTATATTCATAAAGGTCGTGCTGTTTTTCAGTTATAACACGAATTCAGCTAATTGGAACAAGACCGCCAAAGAACTCCATTCAGAAGATTTTCATGTCATACACACATACATACACAAATGCCGGAGTGTTGAGAATACCACAATGATGTACTGCACGATGTCAGGGAAGTTGTTGAGAGCGGCCCACTGGAGAGCGTAATAGCCATTCGAGTCGGGTTGAGAGAGAGGGGCGCCGTCTTCCTCGAACTTCCTCAATTTCTCAAAATCCCCATATGCGCAGGCGGAGAACACGTCGATCACAGCCACACCGCTCGGGTTTTGCAGGGCTTTGGAGTCCGATGACACAACCTCAATCTCGGACGAAGACATTTTGAGGTACCCCACATGCAAAGAAACCGGGAGAAGAATCAGGGGTTAACAAGAATTGGGGAGGTCAAGGGTTTATAGCTGATCGTTTTGTGCGTATCAGCTATAGAGGCGTAGTCTTCCTGCTCAAGTTCGAACTTACAGAAGCTTTGCTATCGCAAAAGGTGTGCGAACGATCTTGTACCTGATCAAATAATACCATGTACTGCTTGTGAAATTCAGACAGACTGAGGTAACTCGGATCTTAGGGTTGTCAAAGAACAACCTTTATCAATTATTTTTAATTTTTATATGCTGCAAAATATAATTGTCAGAGTATATTTTATTCAAAAATTCTTAGGAGAAATTAGTGTTTGTAACAGTTATTTTTATACATATTATATATAATTTCATTCAGTTTATTTTTTAAAGTTAAAATTATGAAAAAATAAGAAATTATATAATGAGTGTAAAATATATATTACTATAATGACTTTTTTTTAACATTATTTTTTTTATTGAATAATTTTTTTAAATAGTTTTTTATTAGATGATGATAGCATTAGTGTCTTTTATTATTTATTTATTTATGATAAAGTATTTATTTATTTATTATTTTTTAAAATTTTTTTAACATATTTAATTGTTAAAAAAAATATAATTTTATTAATAGTTAAGTAAAGTAAAATATAAAATTAAATACAAAAACAGTAATAAATAAATAATTAAAAGATAATAACCATATTTTTCTTTTTTATTTGCACAAAGAAATAATAATAAATTTATCGACTATGACTATGAGATTAAGCCTTGATTTTTATAGTAAAAGTGTTTGAGAATATTTATAAATAATAATAAAATATTAGATAATAATAAAAAATATGTAAAATGTAATGAATAATAAAAAAATTAAATAAAGAATAATAATAAGAATATTTGAAAGTAAAACTGTAATAACGGAAGTGTCCAGGTTCAACGCGGGCCTCAAACACCGCCTGTACCGTTCTCTGAGGCTCTCACTCTCCAGTCTCACAGTCAGATTCTCAGTCAAGCCAAAGCCAAGCCAAGCATGGCGGCCACGAGAGCCGTTGCCGTAGCGAGCAACGCCAACGCCTCTTGCTTGCTCTTCAAGAAGCCGTTCCTCTTGAAACGTGCGCCTTACAGCAACCGCCTCTGTTTCAAGAACTTGAGGGTAGCGTCGGTTAAGAGGTTGCTTACTTGTAGTGCTATTTACAACCCCGAGGTTCAGATCAAAGAGGAGGGTCGGCCCGAAACCCTAGACTACAGGCTCTTCTTCTCTGACGGTTCCGGCAAGAAGGTACTTTCTCTCAATTCTCGAGTCTCGTTTGGTTCCCGATAAAACCTAAATATAAAAAGAAGTTCGAGTTTTGAATCTATGGGAAGCCGATTGTGATATATCCATCCAAGTTGGAATGTTCATCTATTGAACCGTCATTTGGCCCATTGTTTGGTTGACAGGAAATGTGGGAAATGGGTGATTAACTATAGTTTTGAACAAACTAGCTCTTATACTTGCTTAAATCTACCGTTCTAATATTTGTGTTGGTTGTCGAGAAAATGCATGAGGAAAAGGGAGAAGTTATGTCTTTTGGTATCAGGTTTTTCCAATTCCTTTATTTCCTAGCAAGTTAAGTATAGTACGACTTTATCTAGCTAGTTGTTAAGAGAAATATTTTCTGGTTCCAATTGCCCCATATGTGTTTGACATGGAATAGAGTTTTACGATCTTTGTAAACACTTCTGGTTACCTTGAAGACGTAGGAAATGAAAAATATAATCGAGTTCTGAATGAGGTGAATGGTTAGTTTTAGAAATGCAAAAGAACACAAAACATAACATCAATATTCAAGTTGTTTCCTTTCCCCTTTTTCCTTCAGTTTCTTTTTAGAATATCAATGAAAGGTGGTTACTTATCAAAAAATATATATATCAATGAAAGGCGGTTGCCAAAAGTAGGAAGAGAAAACAAGTTAAGTACTTCTTGCCTGGAGAAGCAACAATTTTTGCACAACCAATATAGTTGTTGGGCCGAGTTGAGGTCTCTGTTCTTTTCTCCCATTAATTCAGTATTCTGATATGGATTTTAGCCCTTTTTTTATTCTGTCTACTGTTTGGAAAAGATGGAGTAAGGAAATAAATGATAAGTTGTTATAAGATAAAAGAGAAACAACTTTTCTTCTTGTCTTTACCTGCTAATATTTAAAGAAGCTATTTCTTTCTGTAACAGATTTCCCCTTGGCATGATATTCCACTGCACTTGGGAAACGGTGTTTTCAACTTCATTGTTGAAATCCCCAAAGAATCAAGTGCAAAGATGGAGGTTGCCACTGATGAGCCATACACTCCCATAAAGCAGGATACAAAAAAGGGAAAGCTTCGATACTATCCGTAAGATTTGATATTTTAGTTTTTCTTCTGACATATGTTGCTAATCCTAATTTATGTGCTTGTATTTGTGGTCATATATATTTTCATGCAAGCATATCTAAGCTCAGCTGCTGGTTGAGTGTGCAAAGCCCTAGTTGTGAATGTGGAAAGCAAGCTAGTGTCAGTGCTCACAAGTTGCTGTCTTCTTCTTTTTTTTGATAAATAAACCAATTTTATTAATAAAAGAATGGGTAAAATGCCAATTACAAAACTCTTATGCGCTAGCTAAGTAGCGCATTAGAAGCAAGGAAATCATGTAAGTCCATGCTATTAAAGTCCACAACAATAGCCCAAGTACAAAGAGTTCTAAAAAATCAAACTTTTAGTTCCTCCATCGATCTCTCATTGTCCTCGAACGTTCCCTCATTTCGCTCCTGCCACAAGCACCACATGATGCATATAGGGATCATCTTCCAAACTGCTTTGATCTATTGCATGCCTCAGATAGTTTGTCCAACACGCCATCGCTGCCACCATGGTCTCCGGCATAACGCACACTAGATCCAATCTACTAAACACCTCGTTCCAAAGTTCCCTTGCTATCTCACAATAGGGCTGTACAGAAACCAACGCAACCTGCCGCCACCAACGCGAACCGGCCGGCTGCATTAGGAACCAACTGGAACCGGTGGAGAACCGGCCAGCATGCGATGGAATATTACAGAAACCGACGTTTAGCGGTTCGGTCCCAGTTTGAAGCTGGGCCAGACCACTAAACCGACCAATATAATAAGTTTTATATATTTTTTTAATATACCCTAAGCAAAACGACATCGTTTCACTTAAGTTTAAATGGAACGGCATTGTTCTATAGCTGTAAGTATATGATATATAATAGAAACAACGCCGTTCGGTATGCGATCTTCTTCTTCCCCAACCTTCTTCCATCTCCCGACTCCTCTGCAACTCTATCTCTCTCTCCTCTGTAACTCTCTAACTCTCTCTCTCTCTCTTATGCAACTCTCTCTCTCTCTCTATCTCTCTCTCTCTCTCACACACAATAGAATCTCGCCACTAAGGGAACCGACACCGACCGAGAACCGCCTCAATCGGTTTCCTCCTCCCCATCGACCGGTTATGGTCGGTTGCACCACCAATTTTCCAGACGTCGGTCGACGTCGGTTTTGCCCAAAAACCGCGCCAAAGACGTCGGTTTTCACCCCTATCTCACAATGTAGAAGAAGATGATTCACCGACTCACCCCCTCTTCTACACATACAACACCAATCTGTTATGATTACCCTTCTTTTCTTCAAGTTGTCGGTGGTGAGAATCTTTCCTAGTGAAGCTCTCCACACAAAAATTGAGGCAGTAGGGGGTGCCTTGTGCCTCCAGAGCCTTCTCCAAGGAAACTGAGTATCGGGCTCTTGTGTGAGAGCCTTATGAAAGGAGTGAACAGAAAGACGTCTTTCCTTGTAGGTATCCACCACATCTAGTTGTGATTATAAACTCATTGTCTTCACCCAAACTCAGGTTTATTATCACTTTATGCCGATCCTTTATTTTATTTTATTTATAAGTAATAAGAAACTTTATAACCCCAAGGGGTTGGCTCAAGTGGTGAAGGCCTTAGTCATAGGATATCACTTCCTTCAAGGTCCAAGGTTTAACACCTCATGGGTGTAAATAATCTTTTGGGGCCACATCCCATGGTGAAAAGCCAGCGATTTAATCAGTTCAGTGTAGGAAAACTTCTGAGGGTGCGGTGCACGGGACCAGGGTTTACTTTGCAAGGATGGGTCCGAAGGGCCTTGCCTTGGAGAGGTTCTCCGACATCAAGAAAAAAAAAAAGTAATAAGAAACTTTATTACATTAAAACTATTGAGCTTAACTCCCTAGAGATCTAAATTCTGAATCATCTTGCTATATGATTGTTAGATACAATATAAATTGGAATTACGGATTGCTTCCACAAACGTGGGAAGACCCATCCTTTGCTAACTCTGAAGTTGAGGGGGCATTTGGGGATAATGATCCAGGTATAGGACCACACAATTATTTTGGGTTTGACTATTCTTGTATATTTTTCATTTTTGGGTCCTACACAGCAATCAAGGCTAATGTCCTTTCTGTTTTCATTTAACCTGTAGTTGATGTTGTCGAGATTGGTGAAAGTCAGAGAAAGATTGGCCAAATTCTTAAAGTCAAGCCCTTGGCGGCTTTGGCCATGATTGATGAAGGTGAGCTTGACTGGAAGATAGTTGCAATTTCGTTGGATGATCCAAGAGCTTCTCTTATGAATGACATCAATGATGTTGAGAAGCATTTCACGGTATGCCCATTTTCTAAGTGTTGATACTTTTTCCTGAATCAGCCCCTCCCCCTCTCATTGTGCCCAGTGCTGTAATATCATCAGTTTTGCTCTAAGTGGCCGTGTCAGGTTTTTTTATATAAGAGACGCACTATGGTAATAAATTGTGTAACTTTTTATGAAACAATATCATGTCTGTAACTAGATCAGGTAGCAACCAGAAAGTTTCCGAATAAGTCATGGTCTTAAAGGTATTTTTAACTTAAAGTTTTAATAGAATGGGATCATTGTGTAAAATTGGGATTAATTGTTCATTCTATGGAAGCAGAATGAATTGTGGCTGGCATAAATCTCATGGTGATACATCATTATTCACCAAGAAGATAAAGGGATATCTAGGTTGTAAAATTGGACGAGTGTGGAAGAGAGTTAGGTTTCTTAAAATGCAGATGCGACAATTGACTAGTTGGCTGGTCTATATATGGATGGCAGAGTTGTTTGACATTGCATCAAAGTGGTTCTTGTAATTCAAATTGAGACCTGCAAGTTTATTATAAAGCTTACATTATTTAAGAAAGACAGACATATACGAAGGAGAATGGTGGTAAATCATCTCATGTTGTGGAACCAAGAAGGTTGAAACAGGGCTTTGTTGGGTTGAGTATTTCAGCTAATTTGTCTGTGGTTTATACATCTGATAAGCATAATAGTGAAGTTACCATCAACATGGTTAATCCTCTCCCCTCCCTCAGCACGTAGTTCAGGGACACATCTGTCTATGAACAAATTGCTAATGATATAAAAAAAAACGAGGTTTTATGTGCTAGAATGAAACTGCTTCAAGCATTCGTTCATGGTATAGCCGAAGGGTAAAAGGCAGAAAACTAGTGCATTGTCTCCTATATACAATTCCTGTCAAATTAAGGAAGACTTATGAGGTCTAATCTGATGGTTATTTCAGGGAACTCTCACTGCAATTAGGGATTGGTTCAGAGACTACAAGATTCCTGATGGAAAACCTGCTACCAAGTTTGGTCTTGGAAACAAGGCAGCTAACAAGGTATTATTTCTTTCTAGTTCACTGGTTTTCTATGCTTAGCATCTGGGAGTGGTGGATGCGATACCCCCACTGTCTGAGATAGAGACATTTCTGCCCTTTATAATAATTCTAAGAGGCTTCCGTTTATAATATTGACCAATTATTTTTTAGTAGAAGCTTAGACGAGATTTGGGCTTTCCTTCAGTCATTACATTACTTCCCATACCTAAGAGTAAATGATAATAGGGACTGTCAATTGAACTAGCTGTTGGTTATCCTTTTACCCGAGATTTGGGCTGATTCTTGAATATGAGCTTTACTGCCTTTCTTTACCTTATCTTTGAAAAAAACGCCACAGGATCAAACCATTTCAAGATTCATAAGAGGAGTACAGTCAGTACATTGCATTATAATAATATACATTCAGTGCATAGCATCATCGTCATTGTTATTATAAAGGGAAATACTTTAGACGCAAAGGAATTACACAACAGTAAATCTACAAATTGATATGACTTGATGTAATACATCAAATTGTAAAGTTATTTTTTTTATAAAGTAGATCTAACGGATCCTATGAAACCACATCATATAAAGTTATAAAGTTATTTCTATTATAAATGTTACCGGGGCATGTTCTCCCATCATATAATAGTGCTTTTTTTGTGTCAATTTTTCTGCCTGATAAACAGGATTATGCTCTTAAAGTCATCGCTGAGACTAACGAGTCCTGGGCTAAACTTGTCAAGAGATCGGTTCCTGCTGGAGAGCTTTCACTTGTGTAAATATACAAGTCGGTGTGCTACAGTGTACCGTTTGGTGACGTATTATGTTAATGTCAAGTCAATTTTCCCGATCCACCGTGAAGTATTATGTCAAGGCAGTCATTTTTTCCATTATTATAAATCCTGAGGGATAGATCAGCTAGTCTAGTTTTGGATTTGCTCTCCAATAGCCATCAGTTCAAGTTCCAGTAAGACTACTGGAGGCTGGTCATTAACTTCAAGGTCCCATGGGATTAGTTGAGGTGCACATAATCTGGTTCAAATATCCACGATTTAAAAATTAAAAATTAAAAATTAAAAATTAAAAAATTAAAAATAAAATAAAAAATAAAAAACCAATTCCATTATTGAGCAGAGACAATGCATCCCATCTGTTGTTCTTTTTATCTTCTGAAACATGAGGTGGGGTGTTCACCTGGAGGCAGATCCGGATACCTGACTATACTCGGATCCCCCCTGCCCCTAGATGAACACCCTTAAATTTTGCTTTTCGTTTAAGTACACATTGAAAATTGACACTTGAAGCAAGTAATATAAGAAGTCAATATTGGATTCCTCTCACAGTTTGGATTTAGAGATTAAATGAAATGATTTTAAATTAAAGTTGAAAAAAATATTATTATAATATTATTTATTATTATTATTATTTTAAAATTTAAAAATATTGAATTGTAATTTAAAAATATTGAATTATTTATTATATTTTGTATTAAAATTTTAAAAAATTATAGCGATTAGATAAATGAAATATATTTTGAATCTAAACAGAGTTAAAGTTAGTTGGAAATTTTAGTCTCACATGTTCTTTCTGGAAGGGAATACGTTGCGAATGTTTAAGCCAAAGCCTTGCTAGTGTCTATTTGGAAGAGTCAACCCGCAATTCGGGATTTTTTAGAATCTAAAAACCTTTACGTGCAAAATATGCCTCTTCACCGCGATGTTAGCAGCTCGTAAAGAACAAAGAAGCTGCAGTTGATCTAAAGTATGTACATTTAGCAAGAAAGTTTGTTATACAGACAACCTCTGAGTACACAAAACACCTTCAGGAAGCAGCTCAAGACTTGCCCCCCAACAAACCAGACCTGGAAGTGGTAATTAAGTCAGGAACACAAACGCTCTCTACCAGCAGCTGAGTTGAAGAGCTTCTTCAAAGTCATTCTCCGACGCAGAAGAAGGGTCAACAGTTACAACACCTTGTTCTTGTTTGTCATCCTGTCTTGCTTTGCAGATGACATTTTCTAACGAAAACCGTTTCAGTGCAGAGATCAGGTTGAGCCGAAAAGATGTTGCAGGTGTTAGTGGTACTGGCCGAGAAGGAAGAGATGCAGGGGAATTTGATTTGCCGTGGTGACATAGAATGAGCATTGCTGCTGTTGGCGCCATTGATCAACGGAAATATACATCGATATACACCGTTAAAAATCTAGTTATATATATATATATATATATAAAGAAAGTGACAGATTGAATCATAAGGAGAGACGGAGATATCTTAAACCGGCAAAAAAAAAATTCTGTGGGTGTTGCTCCGTTGGTTTTAGAACGATAGTCCAACCAATCATCCATTGACATATTGACTAGTCTTTGTGAGGTGCGTTGCGTTTGATTTATGAGAAATTATCAGAGTTGCCTGTGGTTTTGGGCGACATTGTTTCGGGAAGTACCTTGTTTTCTGCTTACGTATAAAACATCCTACGTAAGCATCTTTTGGAGTACGGATTCTGCTTATAATTCACGGCGCAAGAGAGATGTTACGGAAAAGTTTACCCAAGTATTTTCTACTCAAAATAGCATTCCCACGCTCCTTTACGATACATATTGATATTCACTTTTTCTATTTTATATATTTATTTTTATAATATATAATATATCAGTTTATTTATTTTTTATATTATTTAAATAATATTTTTTATTCCTTTTAAATATTTCCTTCAACTATCAATAAATTTACAATATCCTCATATTTTTTGGTATTTGCTATATATTTTATAAATCAAATAAAATTAAAATATAACAAAATAAGATCATATTACAAAAATATTTTCAAGATATGAAAAAATAGAGGTGTTTTAAACGATAAACAATTAAAATAATTTGCTTAGATGGCGAAAATCAAAGTAAAAGTAAACGAGAATTGGGGCTGTTTGGATCAGGAGAAGAGTTGAGATAGTTTGTGAATAGTAGAATAATATATTTTATAAATATTATTTTTTAATATTATTATTATTTTAATATTTAAAAAAGTTGATTGTTTATTAATTTTTGTGTGGGAATTGGAGAAGAGTTTTTGAGATTTGAGAAAGTAAGATTGTTTATTATATTTTGGTGTAAGAATTTGAGAATATTCTTTTAAGATTTGAAAAAGTAAGATTATTTTGGTGTGAAAATTTGGGAAGATTATTTTGGGATTTGAAAAAAAAATTATTATATTTTGTATGAAAATTTAGAAAAGTTGTAATGATGAAAATGAGATGAGTTGAGATAAGTTGAGGAGAGTTATGAATTCAAACAAGGCAGATAATATTAATAATAAAAAATATTCACGGGATGAACTACATGTATTGGGTTTACTATAATGTAAAATAGAGGAGTTTTACATTATCTAATGGATCTGATTTTTGGACAAAATTTTACATATTTAGCTTCTAGATGTATTTTAAAAGGTCTATCCAGAATACTCTTATAAATCGACGCGAGTTATTTAATATGTTAAATCTATTTTAAAATAATAATAATTTTACAATTGGACGTACCACATCAACCTGTAAATTTATTTTTGTAAAACTTTTTGTGATTAAATCATTTTTTTATATATATCAATAGACACATTATTGTCAAACTACCATAAATATTGTAACCCCCACTTATTATCTATTTTGTACAATTAGAGATTGGCTTAACTTTCAATAAGCATTTGATTCCTTGTGAACTTAGGGGTGGCCTTGTATTTGAGTGCTCCTACATTATCTTAAATTAATAAAATTAAACCAAATTTATAGGAACCGACCCACCGATAAATGCCAACAATAAATATAGAGGTTCCAATGATCATTTTTAAAAATCCAAACTTTTTATTATTATTTTTTTCAGCCTCAAATCCAGCATGTCATGTGTCTACTGCCTCAATTATAGACATTTGATAATGTGAAGATTGCAAGGAAAGTTGATTCTTTGCTATTCATGCCCACAAGGCATCATCATCATCTTGGGATAGCTAGGTATTTAATATTAACTTAAAATTACAATTTACACTTCTTTTACAAAAGAGAACTACCGTAGACACAGATTATATAAAATAAACTTACAAACTGATGTGACTTCGTAGAATCCGTTAGATCTATTTTATAATAAAAATAACTTTACAATCTGACGTACCACATCAAACCACATCAATTTGTAGGTTTATTTGTGTGTAATCACTTTGTGGCTTAAGTATTTTCCTTTATTGAAATGAAATGCCTTTCTTTTTTTCATTCCAGAACTGGGACAAGATTATAGGCCATCTTAAACCACCAGGACGTTATTTACAATAATAAAAAGAAAAGCACAAGTGCTGGCATAAATAAAGGATAATGCAAAATCTAAAAAAAATAAAAAATAAAAAAAATCTAAGGTTCAGCTGTAGATCGTGTTGTTTGTGCCATCTTCCCTTCAAGCAAGGGCGTTCTGTTTGTCCTATCAGTTGCAATAACTTGATGCTCGCTTTCTTCATCAAATCTATCCACGCTGCGCATAAATACTCCTGCAGTAGTAGAACATATTGGTCTCATGTAATTGTGATAACTTCAAATTTTAGATGGATAACCCCACTGTTTACCAATGAACCAAAACGCTATCTACTGGAACTTCGGTGCCGCACCCGCCATTCATTATCAGTAGATATGAATGCTCCCTTCGTATGGAGAAAAGGAAAATAACTAATAATAACTTACCAATGAACCAAATTCCGGCTGCCGGAAACAAAATCACTGTTAGAATAAGAGCAGTCTCCCTCCAGTTGTTAACATGATCCTGCAAGATAATTCCAAAGCAAGGCCAGTTGGGCATCAGCCCATTGCTTTCTATAATGAAACAAGTTATATTTGGGAGAACATGTAGCAATCAAATATGACAAACCTGGAGAACT
>QEOT01004217.1:0-122114 GCA_003123785.1 Pterocarya stenoptera
TTGGTTTATGTAGTTAATATTGTGATTAAAACCATTGTTCCTATAACAATTTTTTCCTTAAATTTTATATTTTTTTGTGACAAATAGATTTGTTTCTGTTATATTATGGTATTGAGTTTATACTGAAATTTACAGCGGATGTTGGGTGCAGATTGTAGGCCAGACGTCCAGTGCTTTCGATTTCAAAGGCGTTGATATTTTCCCGACCGGCTTGTTGGTGAGCCATTTCAGGNTCGATTTCAAAGGCGTTGATATTTTCCCGACCGGCTTGTTGGTGAGCCATTTCAGCCAGGGGTGAGCTGAAATTTAGTTACTTGGAGATTGAAGGTAACGAAATAGCCATACATAGCTGCAAATCCTTTTTTTCATTACAAGAATTGTCAAAACATTGATGGAAAGAAATACCTATCTATGTCTAGATAATCACACCTAATCATGCATATTTTACCTACCATATTGTCTCGGAGTTGGTTTTGTGTTTTGGGTGATGCTGTTTGTTTGTATGTCCCACCATATCTTTTTTTAGATGGACAAAAGTTGGATGAACGAGCTCGATAGACTTGTATCACCTGCATATGCCGAAGGCGTTAAGAATTTTCTCACACAAGCACGAAACCATGCAAGTGGAAGGGATCGCATTCGGTGTCCATGCCGAACATGCCTTAACAATCTGTGGCTGCCTATATTTGAGGTGGAAACCAATCTGTTTATCAAAGGGATCAATCCAAATTACACCCAGTGGATATTTCATGGGGAGGAGGAGACAACATTGTACATGAGTGATGATGATAATGATGACAATATCATCCAAGAAGACGATTACATCGATGATATGCAGCATATGTTGGATGACATCCGGGCAGGCGCCTTTGTTGATATGCCCCGAAACAGCAACCCTGTACCAAATAGGCCACCAATACCTGAAGAATCACCAGCATCATCTTTTGACCAGCTGTTGGAGGATGCCCGACGTCCTCTTTTCAACGGGTGTACAAAATTTTCAAAGCTATCGTTCGTTGTCAAGTTGTTACACATCAAGTCAATCGGTGGTTGGTCAATTAAGTCATTTGACATGCTCCTTGATCTGTTGTGGTCTGCCTTTCCCGATGCACTCTTGCCACAATCATATGAGGAATCAAGGTCTTTAGAGCGTGGTTTGGGTTTCAAGTACCACAAAATTCATGCTTGTCCCAACGACTGCATCCTCTTTTGGAAGGAAAATGCCGCTCTTAATGAATGCCCTGTATGTAAGGCTTCGAGGTGGATGCCAAATATACACGGGTCACGCGAGATACCCCAAAAAGTTTTGCGTCATTTTCTGTTGAAACCGAGACTACAGCGTCTTTTTATGTCTGCAAAGATGGCAGGTGATATGAGATGGCACAAAGAGCAACGGACGATAGAAGATACCAGTATGAGACATCCGGCCGACTCTGAGTGCTGGAAGAAATTCGATGAACATCATAGTTGGTTCGTTGCGGATCCTCACAATATTAGGCTTGGTCTGGCAAGTGATGGCTTCACTCCCTTCAACAATCTGGCTAAACCTCATAGCATTTGGCCAGTGATCCTTGTTCCGTATAACTTGCCGCCTTGGTCATGCATGAAAGACCAATTCTTCATGACATCTCTGATTATTCCTGGCCCAAAGTCACCAGGGAATGAGATAGATGTTTACTTGCAGCCGTTGCTCGATGAATTGCTTGAATTTTGGGAACATGGGGTACCTACATATGATGCCTCAACTCAAGAGACGTTTATGTTGCATGCTGCCTTATTGTGGACAATCAATGACTTTCCTGCCTATGGGAATCTCTCTGGCTGGTCAACAAAGGGAAAATTGGCTTGTCCGTCTTGCAATGCCGAGACAGACTCCAATTGGTTGAAATATGGCCGAAAACATTGTTATATGGGACATCGGCGTTTCTTACCGCCAGATCACATATGGAGGAGGAGGAAAGGGTTGTTCAACGGTAGAGAAGATCATCGCATGCCTCCAAGGGATATAGGAGGAGACGATATTCAAACTCAATTGCAGATGCTTGGGGATGTTCATTTTGGCAAATCCCGTAGGAAGAAAAAACGCACTCCTGAAGAGCTGAATTGGACAAAGTGTAGCATATTCTTCACGTTACCTTATTGGTCAACACTTCGACTTCGGCATAATTTAGATGTAATGCATATTGAGAAGAATATTGCCGATAACATCTTATTCACTTTAATGAACACTCCAGGAAAAACTAAGGATAATATCAATTCAAGGCGTGACCTGGAGATTTTGGGCTATAGGAAAGAATTACATTTGAGGCGCGAAGGTGATCGTGTAGCAATGCCACATGCACTGTACACATTACAAGGAGATGAAAAGAATAAATTTTGTGAGTGGTTGTCTGATATCAAATTTCCAGATGGGTTCGCTTCCAATATCTCGAACTGTGTTTCTCAACGTGATTGTAAAATTTCTGGGTTGAAAAGTCACGACTGTCATGTTTTCCTTCAAAGATTACTCCCCATTGTTGTTGGCGGGTATTTAAGAAGTGACATTGCCTTGGCCTTGACTGAACTCAGCACTTTTTTCAAAGAGTTGTGCGCTCGAACATTGGATGTGAATCGCCTACACCAGCTCCAAACTGATATCGTCACCATTCTATGCAAACTGGAGATGATATTCCCTCCTTCTTTTTTTGATGTCATGGTCCACCTAGCTGTCCATTTACCCCGTGAGGCCATACTTGGGGGTCCGGTACAATATAGGTGGATGTACCCATTTGAGAGGTATCTTGGCAAATTCAAGCGGTATGTTAAGAATAAAGCCCGTCCAGAAGGTTCAATAGCCGAGGCATACATTCACACCGAATGCTTGACATTTTGCTCTATGTACCTCAAAGACGTTGAGACGAGATTTACTCGAGTAGACCGCAACGTTGATGCCGACGAAGAGGAAACTGGAGATGGATTCAGAATTTTCAACCAGAAAGTTCGTCCCTTGGGTATAGCTTCTAATGTGCAATTAGAAGATAAACTCTTTAGGGCAGCCATCTGGTACGTGCTTAACAATTGTGCGGAGATTGGACCATATATAGAGTAAGCATCTTACACGTTACTTACAAATCTACTTTCATTCGAACTTAATAAGTTGTTATCAACCCAATACAAGCTAATTTGAATATTTTGCTTGGCAATTTGTGCTCCAAATGTAGGGAACACTATGAGCAATGTAAGGTGCAACAACCAAATTGCATCGATCGCACGCATCAAACTCAGTTTCCAACTTGGATCAAGCAACGTGTAAGTTCTTGTCCATCCCTTTCTACGTTGAAATGTTATAGGTTCTTTGATATGCTTTGGAATGATCTGCAATAAACGTTGAGGCATTTGTCAACCATTTTTGTTATAGATTCAGGAACATCGGACCTCGCATCCATTTGATGTGTCTGCTGATCTGTATGCATTAGCTTGTGGGCCTGACCGTTGGGTTGCATCATATGCTGCTTGCATAATAAATGGAAAGAGGTTTCATACAAAGCAACGTGAATTTCGCCGGCGTACACAAAATTCTGGAGTGTTGGTAACTGGGGACGAGGCCACAAATAATGCAGACTTTTATGGTGTTATTAATAATATCCTAGAGGTACGCTACATGGAGTGGCGTCGGGTGTACCTATTTCAATGTGATTGGTTTGACGTTGGTGATCGAAAACGAGGGGTGCGGGTGGATGACCATATGATTAGTGTCAACATGAATAGGACTTGGTATAAGGATGAACCATTCGTGTTGGCGAGTCAGGCTGATCAATGTTTCTACATAAGAGATTTAAGGGCGAAAGGGAGATGGGGTGTTGTGCAGAACTATACAAATAGGAATGTATACAACATTCTGTCTATGCCGAGGGCTCTAGAAGAGATTGATCCCGATTCAGGTACGAATGGTGCCGATCAAGAAGATGAGTCATCAGATTATTATGAACCAGTGCAGTGTGATGATACAGATCAAGTGCCAACTCCACTGAATAGGCCTGATATACTACCTATCCATATTGATGCATGAGAAGTCATGGATCCGGATGGGCAATATTTCGATCAAGTAGGCTTTATTAATGATTACATGATGACTTCTACTTCTGGAGATGCATATGCTGAGGGGGAATATTCAGATGAGGAGGACCTATCAACAGATGAGGAGGACATATCAATAGAGGATGAGTTTGTGTCAGATTGATAATTACAACCGATATGTTATTGTTGATTTAAGGTTGACACATTAGATTTCTTGTTTGAAATTGATATGTATCATGATAACAGTTAAATATGAGTTATTGTTTGAATATTATCATGTTTTGATTTATTTATTAAACTTATTAAGGATTTGCTTTAACCTACCTGAAGCTATTTATCATGACAATAACAAACAAGTACAAAAGTAGAATTCAGTTTTTTCTTGATTAATAAAAACATTGTTATACTTGTATCACTAAGATGCGATACTTATTTGCTTCATCTCATTTTGAAACCAGGCCATACCATTCTCGTTTGCGGTTGATTCTGTGGGGATGTCAGCGCATTCCCATCTTCAGTTTGGAGGCATGAGGAGCTCAATCAATCATCAAGGTATATAATTTGTCCGATAACAATTATTCCTCATATTATGTTATGCTCATAAAGCAGAGGGTTAGTCTACTCACAAGTATTTGATTCTGGTATTGATGCATGATATTTTTTACGAACATGTGGGGGACATTGAGAATATCATGTGAAATGGACTCTTCCATTATCACAATGTTATTAACTCCTACTTGTGCAGGTGACCGACTGGGACCACGTTCTAGAGGGGGAGGAAGGCTTCGGGGCAATCGTGCAAGGCATTATGTACCGTACTCAGCTCGCCACAAGCGACCACGTGGGGCAAAAATTGCTTCAGAACATAGCTCAGAAGAGTGTAATCAATCTTCCTCTGGTGACTCCACACAGCCCCCAAGTCCACCGCCATGCGCCAATCCATTTCCCCCCTCAGAACCTATTCGAGAACCTTTTTTACAACCCTCATATGGTGACTCCACACAGCCCCCAAGTCCACCGCCATGCGCCAATCCAATTCCCCCCGCAGATCACGGACGAGAACCTTCACCAGCACGGGGACCTTCACCGTCTAGAGAAGGAGCTGGTACGTGTATCTCAAATACATAGTTTCAGAGCATTGACCTATTTGTATGTGTTATTAAGTATGAATATTCCGCAGCTTACACTTACGAACACTAATTTAGCGAACCTTGAATTACAGGTGCGGACACCCCCACTGAGACAGTAGCAACGCAAGAAACGAGGAAACGAACTCGTGGGCTAGCTAAATGTATTTTTTTTGAGAAGTTGAGGAAGAATGGGAAAGTGCAGTTGAAGATAAATGATGGCGAGACAGCCCCATGTTGTGAACACGCCTCCATGTTCACAACACGAGTATCGTGGATTGTTAAACAATATTGTGACATGAGTCACAAGCGTTGGTCGGATGTCCCACAAGCTATGAAGGAGGAACTAATCGACCGTATTCGGGTAAGTCATTGGTTAGTTTTAGTCAATAATGCATTGTTGGTGGTTTATGTGTAATAATCGTCACCCAAATGACGGGATGACACGTAATTGTAGAGTGACTTCATGTTGGACTGGGACCGCGAAAACCACCAATTGACGGTGACAAAGGCTCTACGTAAGCGCTTCAATGCCTTCCATCATGACTTGCACACGATTTATCAATCATATGGAAGCCACGAAGAAGCGTTGGCTAATGGGACTAGCTTGGTGGACCCTGTTGTATGGGTAAAGTTGTGTGAGAGGTGGGGCAGCGATGCCTTTAAGGTACATATGCTCTTTCTCACATTAAACCATATATCTACCTAGGTGAGATGTCTATCCATTGTTGTGGCAAATCCGTTTGTTTATCATATCTGAAACATTCTTGATGCGTATGCCAGAAAATTTCAGCTCAGAATCGGGATAACCGAAAGAGGCAATCAATTAATCACACATCAGGACGTAAATCATTCGTCCGACTACTTGAGGAAAAGGTATCTCTACTTGGCAATTTCTTTTCATTTCAATAGACTTGTGAAAATGCACATTACTGTTGGGCAATTTATGCTTTATTGTCCACCACAAAGCTAGTTTTATGATATGAAGATATAGTCTTATACACATTGCTCACACATGTAGCGCATTGAGAGTGGAAATTTGATTGACTTCTACAAAGAGACACGTTGGTCGAGGAAGAAGAATAAATTTGTGACAGATGCTACAGAAAAAACTTAAGTGAGTAGTACACTTACATAAATCGGGCTCTGTTTTTTCGGAGTGTGATAACTGCATACATAGTATTGGTTGGTAGAATGTTAATAATACATGTTTTCTCAATGTGCAGAAAGAGATGCAGGGTAGGCTGAATGGCCTTGGACCAGAAGAAAGTAATGATGAGGCTGCAGCGTCTGTGTTCAGGGAGGTCCTTGGACATCGTCCTGGATATGCAAGAGGACTCGGGGAGATGGTCATCCCCGAGTCAAGTAGACAACGTGACAAACTTCAGATGCAGCAGTACCAGTCTGAGATTGAAAAACACAAGAAAGATGCTGAACAACATAAGAAAGATGTTGAGGAGTACAAGAGTCAGTTAGAAGAAATGAGGACAGAGTTGCGGGCTCTTAGGGAGCATCAGTTACAGACTGACAACCTGCTTCAGTCTTACTTTAGGGGTTTTTCATCATTCACTAAGTCACAGCGACAGACTCAGTGTAATGATTCCCCCCACCCATAAGGGGGGTGATATGTTTTGGATATTTTGGGTGGATATTTTGGGTGGTTTTTTGTTAGTCAATATGACAAACTGGGCAATATATATATATATAAGGGATCTATGTCTACACCGGGGAGATAACAAGTTTGGGCGTGTACATTTTGAGAAGCTTTTGAGATAACACCCTCATCAGTGTAAGTAAATGTCATTTTTCATTTTATTTGTCATTGAAACGGCACAAATGAAAGATGAATTTTTATTCAGACATGCATCTTGAACATACATGATGAGCATGTTCCTAAATATGGAGGAATGGGATCAAACCCTATTCCCCCATTGGTGAACGTCTGGTTGATTTTGACTTGGTATGGTCTTTGTTTGTGCATGTACTCTTCAGAATCAATGGAGGAATGGTGTCAAGAGACACTGGAGAAGGTGGCACAAGTTGGTGGGGTTCATCAGAATATGCTTGAGACGGAAATTTTGTGCCAGGTAACATCATGTTGTTATTGTATGTTATATTTTGCGGTATTCTGAAAACTTGAAGCATTATTAATAACAAGTTAGGACTCAAATGTGACAAATGGATAGAGAATTATGGATTGAATTGTATTTATGTGGGTTGTTGGTGCACTAGGGTAAGGGAACATGCATTCAAATACCCTAAGTATATGCTCTTTTACTTCAGCTGGCATAATTAACATGTAGTTTACTCTGACATATCAATATATCATGAGTACGTTATAGGGAGGATATTCCACATATATCTATATAGCCGAGCGTGTATATATATATGTTCCCTTAATTTACAAGCTCATGGAATCGTACATATATATAAACCAATTATATATTAGATTTCTTGTTTATTATATAGAAATAACGTTTACATGACATGACATGCATGATATATCATGCTATATTATATAGATCATGCATGCATGCATGGATGTCATCATGAGACAACGAAGTACTTGTTGTCTAGTGTTGGAAAAGTGCATATATGATATATTTAAATGTTGGATTCGAGTGTTAGTGCATTTAATTTTTTTTTCTTTTTAAATGTTGAAACAATTATTGAAAAATGGATAAAAAAATTTTTTTTTTAAAAAGAGAGAGATTGTACTGGAAGGCACACTCAGAGCTGGACGATACAGTAGAATGACCCATGCATACTGTTATACCGGCCTCGTTTGGATTCAAAACGCACATCAATATATTATTACAACTTTTTTAATTTTTCACATTTAATATAATCAATAACTTAACTTTTTCAAATCTTAAAATAATAATAATATTAGTATTAATATTCTAATACTATTATTCAACTCATATGTGAGTTGGTGCAAATGAGATACACCACCATTTCCAATCATTTTTATCCATGGTGTTTGGGTATATATTAACTACTTCCCCAATAAAGCGGATATCTCTTCCAAATTAATAGGCCATGATCACAATTGATCACATGCAGATCAATGACAGCTTTTGGTTTTGTCAAACTGGGTCTTGGGCCCAGAGCTAGAATTCATTGGTACTTTCTTCATTTTATTTCTTTGCATGCTCTGTTTTGATTGTCATGATCAGATAATTGTTAGGATTCCCCACCCATTTTAGTACGTAGTTTTATTTTAATATCGATATATATATATAGTTGGTTGAAAAAATAACAACTATGTCTTGACGACTTAGATCGATTGATCGTTTTCTTCCCTAATCCGGTAGAATTGGAACACCCTCTCCAAGAAGTCTCTCAAGAGTCAAAGATTGGATAGATTGTAGTACTGGAGATCATCATATTGAACCTGGCCAGTGGTGGGACTCACTTGAGAATTAAAAATAGCAAAATTATCTAGTCTTGTGTTGTGCTCTTTTACTAGGAATTAAGTGGAGATGTAAATATATTCTTTTTTCCTACACGTGGAATTCTTGGAGAGGGGGGAATTAGGTATTTAGAGTACGTCGTTGTTTTAGGTTCTAGCCGTTTGATCCAAATTAACGATGTTTAAGAAATACGTATGTATAGTACGTACTTTTTCAACGAATTTTGAACCTTAACTATGAATACATACATATGTATATTTGTATGTGTATATATAAATATATATATATTAAATCAGTTGCTAGGAATTGTACTCTTTCTATTCTAAAAGAGGAATATATAGCTACGGATCACCCAGACACACATATATAATATGGAAAATGATAATATAACTACTAAGTGCATGTTTAGAATTGTGGTGGGAAATATAGTTTATAGGTTTATGGCTTATAATTTATAACTTAAATAATAAGCTCTATACTTCAAAAGTTGTTTATTGTTTGATAAACATGTATCTAAAATACTTTTAAAGTTAGTTACATTATTTATTTAAAAATATGCAATTATCTGTAGGAAGTTTTCAATAAAAGCTTTAATTTAGTGCTTTTAGAATAGGTTTTCAGATGATATATTTTGGGTGCAAGGAAAAACAATTGAGTGCACTATTCACCTAGTTAAAAATATAGTTCTTTTCTTCACAATTGAGGTATTTTTATTTGGAAATTGGAGGAAGAGTGAGAAGGTTATTACTGATTATGGTTGTGGATCAGAAGAGGATTAAAAAGTAGGTGTGGGGCAAATAGTTTATCCCTATGTGATTATAGTAACTCTACAAAACCATTTTATTTGGCAATCACTGGCTGATTGGATTTTAGGCATGCCTATGGTGGAATATGCCGAGTATGATATTGGTAACCTGAATGAGGACCTAAGGACTATGTCCTTGATGAGACAGCTAAATTGTGGAGAGGTCAACGTGGACCTGAAGTAAAGCAGAAAATCCAACAGCAATTCAAGAACAATGTCGTCCATGAACATAAACCATTTGATCCTTGATTGTTTCTATTTACAGAGAAACCAAAAGGAAAATGAATTTTTGATTAATTGTGGGGGAAACGGAATGGAAACAAAAAGGGCAAAGGAAGGGTGAAGGATGGAAAAGGAAAGGGAAGTTGCTTCTCTTGTGAGTTGCGTGGTTGGAATTGTTGGATAGAGAGAGCAAGGCGAAAAAATAAAAGGGGAATAGAATGTTTTTGAAGTAAATGGTTTCATGCATTGTTTGATTAATCTCATAATGAAATTGGTACCGGCGAAAATTGGCGGTCTAATTATTTTTCAATTATTTGTTTGTTTGGTTGCTGAGTTTGTAGTTTTGGAAGATAAACTTGTGTTTATGGGTTAGGATTTTTTTTTCCCTATTGTGAAATGGACTCCAACAATAAAGTTCAACTCCACTTTGACATCCAAGAAGGCAGCTCCTTCACAGTAGGTATGAATTTCTATATGTGTTTTGGCCCTAATGTCATTTAATAAGATTGATTTATTCATTTATATACAGCAGAAAAAAGGTTCTTAATCCTTGTCTGATAGTGTGTAAATCGCAAAACTCTAATTTTTTGCCATGTTTCTTGGAGGGAGGACGTGGTTGGAATCCTTTACAAGTGTTACCGCTTTTGGTGCTGAAAACTACTGTCACCACATGAATATTGACATTCGAATTTTCTCTTCCACTAACCTCAGTACTCATTTTATCTTGCTCATCCCTGCTTGTGTAATATTTATAATTTCACTTGGAATTGCAGTGCAAAACTTGGGGACTGTGTAGGATGTGAGAAATGTCGCCTGTGGGGAAAGCTTCAAGTCCTTGTGTAATGACCCCAACAGAAGTAAGAGCTTGTTTTGAACTTAAACTCTACATCATTTCTAATCTTCATTTTTTCTTGACTTTTTCTTTGAACTCTCGACTTATAATAATGATTGTATTGTTGGCCACAACTGTTTCCTGGCAATGTTACCCTGGAAGATTGGGTTTTTTATCATCATTATAATTATTTTTTATTTGAAACACTTGAGATTCCTTCCCCCTGAATGAGAATTTAAGACCGTCAATATGTGATTTACTTGTAGTGTCTGCATATGATACCGGCGCCAAAATTGTCAAGGTGAGTCTTTTAATGTTTCAAATGTGGGAGTAGATTAAGTCAAGGTATAATGGTAATCGTCCTCTGTCATTTACACTGCTTCGTAGAAAGAGAAATGGATATTGCTCTTGCTAGGGCAGCAATCATACGTCCCCACTTGACCTTGAATGGTCTTCAGGCATATATCGGTGCATACATATACATGTGCATATGGCCTTATAGAAAAAAGTCTCTTGCTAAATGAAAATATGTTAAGTTACTCAAGCAGCAATCTTAGCTTGCCAAGTTGGAATAACATACTTTGTAGCAAGTTTCATATCTGGAGTGCTACCTCTGGTAATAATACCCATGATCTTGTGTGAACTTTTCATAAACGGCTCTTACACTTTATGTGTCATGCCTCGTAAATGCTATTAGTAGATTAGTAAACACTTCTTTTTTGCTGTTTCTTCACAACATATTCTGGGATCTGATATTGTTTGGAAGTCATAAAATAGTTCATTGACAGATGTTCATTATGGGTTTGCTTTTATTTTATTTGGTGGAATAGATTTATCCTGTCTCTGCATTAGGCGGTTGTCAGTACATTTCAGCACTCAAGAGGCCTTTTCATCACATCTCGCTGGTTGCTTCTCAGGGCATAACAATAGGTTGTTACCTTTGCTTCTGTACATTAGTTCTAAGAGCCTCACTTCATTTTCTATATTTATTTGTATTGATGATTGGAAGTGACATGCTTTTTTATACTGTTCTGCTATCATAATATTAAATAATGAGATCTCCCCACATAAAAGGTTTGCATTAGTGATCCTTTGCCATTCATATTGTTCTCCTTGTAGTGAAAACATTTATTGGAATGCCTTCAGACTTTTAAGCTCTTAGTTTTCACTAGCAGTTGTTGTTGCTTGCCTTGTGCAGCAATTTTCATTCTTGTCCTTTGAGGCTGAGATACTGAGGCAAATAATATCGCTTTGTATTGATAAGCAATGAGAAATGCTGAAGAAAACAATGTGTTTTGGATGGTTGTCCTGACTTGTTCAATACTTGGGGGACCTTAAGGCTTTATTTTTCGATACTCTTTACCATTGGATGTTGCCTTGACTTGGTTTCAATTAAACAGTTTCAGGATTTTTTGGGTTTTTTCTTTTTTCAGAACTTTTTTTAATCTTTTACTATTTTTGTTTAGATCTTTCTCTTGTTTATTGTCTGCGTACTTGGGTCATGCCTTTTTATCTTATTAATTAAATTTGATTTATGTAAAGAAAAAAGTTCATTGTTTTCATTTTTTTGGGGTTCATTGGTTTTTCTTCATAGTTGGCTCATTAAACCTATTCTTTTAATATAATTGGATTTATTAGTTTTCCTGAACGTTGTGCAGTTTGTTGATATTATCAAATACACAGATGAGGAGTATGGGCAGCAACGTGAGATATATATCGATGGTGTTTGCCAACTTTCTTGATGAAAGACGATACGTAGAACTGTGGGTGCCAATGTCGATGAACGGTCCCACTTAAAAATAGTTGTGGAACTTGGTATGTAGTGGTTCTTTGGGTGGATATATAGTAGGGTTAAACAATGTTATAACAGTCACGTAAATTTGTATTTATTCGCAATGCTCAGTTTGTACTTGATATGAGAATATGATGCACCACCTCAGTGTATATAACCTTTATTTAAGTGGGCTGAGTTGATGGAACTTATTTGTATTGGATGAGTTGATGGAATATATTTGCATTAGATGAGTCCACCGTGTTATTTGCTCAATGTGTACAAGAATGTTCAATTTGAATGAATGAAACCGTATTGTTTGTATTAGGTACCAAAAATGAAACCGTAGCAGCTGAGGCTGGACGGTTTCAATTTCAGCAGCCTCAATTGCGGCGATTTTATAGTCGCCGCAACTGAGCAACAGAAACACAAAACTCTATAGCAGCGATTTTATACTCGCTGCTATAGATCCTCCAGCGATGATTTCTAAACTCGCTGGAACTGAGTAAATGATTCAAAATCTCTATACCGGCGAGTTTATAGTCGCTGCTATAAACATAATTCCAGCGATTATATAATCGCCGTAATAGCGTTCCCAACCAAAATCTCTATAGCGGCAAGTTTATAGTCGCTGCTATAAATTATTTTTCAGCGATTATATAATCGCTGTAATAGAGTAACAGAACCAAAACTCTATCGCAGCGAGTACAAAATCGCTGCTATATATGTTTTTGCATCGATTTCAAACTCGCCGCGATAGAGTATATTTCTATTCCAGCGCATTTTAAATCGTTGCTTTCAAATATATTCCGGCGAATAGAAATCGCCGGAATTAGGTTGAAAATACTAGTTATATAATCGCTAGAAAAATAATTGCCAGCGATTTTTTATCTTTTCGCAACGCATAAATATCGCCGCAATAGATCTTTACCAACGATTACCAACTGAATCGTGGGCTTCAATTACGGCGATAGCGTTGGTATTTTCTGGCAAAAATAAATCGCCGGGAAATAATATCTATGCTGGCGATTTTTGGTTTCCGTTGGGGTAGATCAGAAGCAGAGGATTGATACCGGCGAACGGGCAGCGATTAAAAAATCGCTGGTAACGAGTAGAGGCGGCGAAATTTGTATTTTTACCAGCGATATATGATCGCTGGGAAAGGTGTATAACCTTGTAGTGTGAGGCGAAGCCTGCAGTTTTGAAGTACCGGAGCTAGATTTGGGTTTGCCAATGGAGATGCTGCGCTTGAATTAAGATGCTGTTGACACAGAAAATTGACAAGAGTGAATAGTACTTAAATATGAAAACTTATTTGAATGTGATTTTTTTTTTTAAGATATTTAAATAGGTCAAGTACTTTTTTGTTTAAAATATCTAATTAAAATCTGTTTTTATCTAATATTTCAACAAATGAGTTTTCAAATATACTATATACAAAAATGCTCTCCTTTCGCACTAAATCTTCTCTCAATATCAAACTTCATTTTGTTTGGAGGTGTCATCCCATCATATGGTTTCAGTAAAAACATGCAATTGTCAAACAACCTAAGCTTCCCTTTGAGTACTTTCCTTCTATCCGCTTGACTTTCGAAAGAAATAATGAAAAAATTTGAACTAATTTCATGAAATACAAAAGTTTTTCCAACTTTCCATATCTTCCCCATCGTTGAGCATATCACCTATTTTCCTATAACTCGATTAGAAAATAGCTGTCCTACAATACTTTTTTCTCATTTTTTCATCATTTCTTCCAGATGGTTTGTCTCCAAACTTATTTTATGTTTTTTCTCTTTTGAAAGCCTCAGCGTTTCCCATTGTTCTTCCAATTCCTCCATACTAACTCACCACTCAGCCCACTATGGACCAGTGAACTCGATCCTTCACTTACTCGAAAGAGTAACCAAGACTATCCAACCATCTAACTGTTCTTTCCACAGAGAGGAGATAATAGTTAGAGGAGACTTTAGGAAAATAGTCATTGCTTTCATAACCTACTTCTTAATGTTATGGTATTACTTTCATATGACGGGGTCGTTACTTCAAATTAGAGTATTGCATTTATTGGTTCAAATTTAATAGTAGGTAGAATTTATTAGATGCTATTGACTGGATTCTCGTAATAAGTTCAATTTTTATACTATTTTTTTTTTTTAAAAGAAGAATTTTGAATCGTTCCCATCCTACTTTATTTTATTTTTCTATTTTTTAATTGAAATTAAACTAATTGAAATACTAGCAAAGGGACGGTGCACTTGGTGCAAGGCGAAAAGGGGAAAAGGCTTTTTGGAAAAGAAAATAGAGCAAGAGTTCGAATTGCGTGTTAGATGGGGAGGAAAGATACTAATGAAGAGTGATGGTACATCAGTATCTATCACACTGAGAATGTCACATAGATATTGATAATTTGTTTAAATATACGTTGATTTTTTTTTTATAATTGTTTTATTAAATATTTTATACAATTTAAAGAGAGATAAACAAATTATATAAATTCTGCAGCATTAAATATTGCTAGTGCAGCATTTATATCATTTAATACCCTGGGATTTACAATTTTACATTCTATGTTTATTTCTTTCCTTATTTCGATTAAAAAAAAAAGTGGATGCTAATTGTAAAATATATATAAAAAAATAATTTTAGGAAAAAAATAAAAAAATAAAAAAATAAAAATATTTTATTATCATTTGGTTCAAAAATGCATAATTCAATGTGAGAGTTTTTCTTGATATAGCAAAATCAATCTTCAAAAGATGTGATTTTGAAGGTGCATATAGAGAATCCATTGCTAGTCCTCGCACGAGCCAAGAATATAGCTAAGATGCTTTTGCATCAAGAAAATGATAGTGAAAGTGATCACGCTGCATGTTAATCTCAGAATATTGGCAATAGTCCTTTCTGTCTGCAGGTGGTACAACTAAATACAACCAGCTGATCTGATGATGATATGATGAGTAGTTTGGATCAGATATAAATTAACCGTGCAGCTGATCTCATGAGCATGCCTTGGAAATCCTGATCAGGAAGTTGCCAAGAATTTTAATTCGGGAATACTTTTCTATCTCTGTCAAAAGAATTTTCTATTTTCCAATGCCAGCTTATCAAGTCGAACTTTACATTAACCCATTTGGGAATAGAGAGCTGGAAATTGCCAGGATCGAATTTGAAACCCCAAATTAATTAATTATATTTATTTACCAGCTAGCTTGCTGCAGTCACGTATGCATGTTTTCCACTATATATATTCTGATGATTTTATCAATATAATATAATATCATATCATATTAACCTAAAAACTCCAAAATCTAACCTAAAAACTCTTTGGACTGACCATTGAATAACATTCTTAAACCTCAAGAAATTTCTTGGATGGCAATATTGGGCCCGTCTAGGCGGTGAATGATATACTTAAGAGTTATTATATTAAAGAGTAAGAACATATTTTTTCTAATGTAATGTTACTCATCCTCTTAATTCTCGTCATTATCCCATAATGTGGCATTAGATGATTGATCACTATTTATTATATTTCACTTGTGAACCAATCATCTAATGCTACATTATGAGATGATGAAAGGATGATGGAAAAATTGACGATGAATAAATTTGTTGTTCTTTCTAAAAAAGACTAGTCAATAGTATAATCACTACAAGAAAAACGGGTTTTTGTAACCAAAAGACTATTTGTAATAACTACTTTTAGTTGCAAATAGTTATTTCGCTAGAATTAACTGGTCGCAAATAAGTTGTTTTCTTGTAGTGAATTAAAGCGTCGTTGAGACGATTATAAAGAGTAAAAACTTGTTAAGCAGTGAAAATCTATATACCACTTACCCTTATAATTCATAATGGGGCATCACATAACAAACAATAGTTGAAGTCTTTTTTATTTTTTTATTTTTAATTTCTTGGAGTCAAGTCGTGCCATTATGCTGTTTCTTGACATTTTATAACGTATTGGAACCGATTATGTTTTCTCAGTATGCAGACAAGAAATCAGACAGATTTGTTTTTTCCTTGTTTGCTTGTAAACATGGATGTGTCTTTCTCTTCTTGTTTTTATGTTCGTGCTGAATAGTACATGATGGCATTTCTTGGTTTTCATTCGGAAGCCTAATTTGTTTATTTGGGATGAGCTAGTACTCGTGGTTAATGTTGGCATTTGATTTAATTCTTTAAGAAGTAATTAGAGACTCCCTAGACTTATTTTTCCTTGAAAAATAGATCATTAACATATTCTAATCAAAGTTGAAACATTATCTGTAGACTGTAGTACGAAAACAATAGTAGCTTTTAACACTTTTCTCTTATGATCATTAGTTGTCCACATTGATCAAGTTGATGAAATTTTTGATGAGATTTATCTGCAGGGATTATTGAAGTACTCCTCGTTTCTTTTCTTACCAAGTTTTTATTTTTATTTTTTTTATAGTTCTTTTATTCTTTCTTCATAAGAATATAATGCAAGTAGTAAAATCTATCTCTTTCAATCAATTTAAACTTTTAAAATAAGTGACGATTTTACATAGTATCAGAGTAGAGGTCCTGAATTTAAAACCCCCTCTTTTTTTTCACAACTGATCCGCTCAACTTATCTTATCTAATCATTATAACTTTTTCAAATTTCCATACAAAATAAAATAAAAAATTTAATTTTTTTTAAATTTTAAAATAAAAATTATATTAAAAACATATATTCAAATAATATTTTATTTAATTTTTAACTTTAATCTCAACTCATCTCACAAATGAGATTGTGAAACCTTTTGAGGGGACATGTGGTGAGTGGTGATTTTACACTTTTTACCTTAATACACATTTATAATCAAAATAGGAAAATAACTTCTCAATGTGAAGGAAAGACTGTGAGGTTTTGATCTGAGTTGAGATGAGATGAATTAAGATGAAAGTTAAATGTCGAATAAAATATTATTAAAATATTATTCTTTAATATTATTTTTATTTTAAATTTTAAAAAATTAAATTATTTATTATATTTTGTGTGCATGAAAATTTAAAAAAATTGTTTATTTTCATTAAAGTTATCCAAGAAAAAGAGCCACTGACCTGCTTTTCGTTTCTCTTCCTTTTTCTCCAACCTGACCATCATTCAATCTTTCCCTCAGTTTTATATATATCCACATGCACACCACATCCTATTTATTCGTTTCAAACAAGTTTTTATAGTAGTAGTTGCCAAGGTTTGGATACCATGGCTTCGCCAGTTCTGCTCCTTCTATTGTCTTTGTCATTTGCTCTCCCGTTCTCATCTTCAAGCTTGGATACCATTCGTGAAGGCACATCCCTCTCAATTGAAAAATTGAAAGACGTTCTGATATCAGCTAATGGAGTTTTCTCTGCTGGCTTTTATTCCGTGGGTGAAAATGCCTATTGCTATGCCATATGGTTCAATAAGCCATCCCGTGGCAAGAACCAGACTGTAATCTGGATGGCAAACCGTGATCACCCAGTGAATGGAAGGAGCTCCAAGCTCTCTCTCCTCAAAAATGGAAATCTTATCTTAACCGACGCTGGAAAGTTCACAGTTTGGGCAACAAACACCCAGTCACTCTCCTTAGTACACTTATCTCTCTACAACACCGGGAATCTTGTTCTACAGAACATGGAAGGTGTTACTTTATGGGAAAGCTTTAATTTCCCAATAGATACCCTTCTTCCCCAACAACTACTCACTAGAAGCACAAGGCTCGTCTCTTCTAGAAGCCAGACAAACTATTCCTCTGGTTTTTACAAGTTCTATTTTGATAACGACAACATTCTCCGCCTTCTTCATGACAGTCTTGAGGTTTCTGGCATTTACTGGCCGGACCCGGGGGTCGAGAGCTGGGAAGCTGGAAGGTTCTCGTACAACAGCAGTCGGATCGCAGTGCTTGATACTTTCGGGAACTTCAGTTCTTCCGATAATTTTACTTTCATGGCAGCTGACTATGGGCTGGAGCTTCAGAGAAGACTGAAAATGGATTACGATGGTGAAGTTCGATTGTACAGTTGGGACGAGGTTGGGGAGAAGTGGGTTGTATCCTGGCAAGCCATTCAGGCACCTTGCATGATTTATGGTATTTGTGGGGCTAATAGTTTTTGCAGCTATATTGTTGGTTCTGATAGGAAATGCTCTTGCCTCCCAGGATTTAAGATGAAAAATCTCACGGATTGGTCGTACGGGTGCGAACCCGACTTTCATCTTTCTTGCAATAGAAATGAGTCTGGCTTTCTGCTATTACCCCATGTTCAATTCTTTGGTCATGATTATGGGTACTTCCCTAATTACACGTTGGATCAATGTAAGAAGTCATGTTTGCAGCTATGCAATTGCAAAGGGTTCCAATTCACCTTCTCCCGGGGAGGTGGTTTTTCAAATTGCTACCCCAAGACGTAGTTGCTGAATGGACATCTTTTCCCGAATTTCAATGGTGACCTCTATTTGAGACTGCCTAAACGCAATCTCTTCTCCTTCGCAAATCTTGTACAAGATTTCACACTAGTTTGCTCAAGTAAAGGTACAGCACAACTAGAGAGAGCGCATTATAAAATTCGTGAAAATGGGATAGTGAAATTCATGCTCTGGTTTGCATGTGGAGTAGGTGGATTTGAAATCATCTGTATCTTTTTGGTTTGGTGTCTATTGAGTAGAACCCAGCAAGGTTCAGGTGTAGACAAGCAAGGCTATCCTATTGCTATCACTAGGTTTAGAAGATTTACCTATGCTGAGCTCAAGAAGGCAACAAAAGGTTTTAAAGAGGAGATTGGAAGAGGTGCGGGAGGAATAGTATACAAAGGGGTATTGCCTGATAATCGAGCTGTAGCAATCAAGCATCTCAACGTACCTAACCAAGGAGAAGGTGAATTTCTAGCAGAAGTAAGCATCATTGGAAGGATTAACCACATGAGCTTAATTGAGATGTGGGGGTATTGCGCAGAGGGAAAGCACAGGCTTTTGGTCTACGAGTACATGGAATATGGTTCTTTGGCCCAAAACCTCTCATCTCATGCACTTGACTGGAAGAAGAGGTTTGACATTGCCGTTGGCACAGCGAAAGGCCTAGCTTATCTGCATGAAGAGTGCTTAGAGTGGGTTTTACACTGTGATGTAAAGCCTCAGAACATACTCCTAGACTCTAACTATCAGCCAAGGGTGGCAGATTTTGGGCTCTCTAAGCTACAAAATAGAAATCTTGAGAATTCAAGTTTCTCAAGAATAAGAGGAACTCGAGGGTACATGGCTCCAGAGTGGGTTTTCAATCTTCCTATCACCTCCAAAGTGGATGTTTATAGCTACGGAATTGTTGTATTGGAGATGGTGACAGGAAAGGGACCAACAAGGGGTGTCCATGCTATAGACAGTGGAGGGGAGGTAGAACCCAAAACACTGGTTACTTGGGTGAGGGAAAGAAGGAATGGAACGGCTACAATGGCTTCCTTGCTTGAAGAGATTGTTGACCCGGTACTAGAAAACAATTATGAAATGGGTAAGATGGAAACTCTGGTAACAGTTGCTCTGCAGTGCGTGGAGGAAGAGAAAGATAGAAGACCTAGCATGAGCCAAGTAGCTGAGATGCTTTTAATCCAAGAAAATGATAGTCTCAGCGATCACGGTGTTAATCTCTGATTGCAAATGGTACTACTTTTCTTAAGAGATCGATGGTCGTTTTTTTCAAATCCTTAGTCAGGAATGACTTGTATGTTTTGGGAAATTTCCATGTCTGTCGCAGGTGTCTTAACTTTGTATTATGAAGTGAATTAGGGTTTTGTATATTTTTCTTTTATTTTCTATGTTTAAGTGAGTAATTTTCCTGATACTATAAATTGATTTGGCCTCCAGATTGTAGTGAATTCAATAAGTTTAGTATGGCTGCATATGCATGGACCATTCATGAGAGTTTGGATCATTACTTTGATCTATATATATAATGCGGCAAAACGGTATCGTAATGCTAGTTGATTTAGTAGGATTGCATGACATGTTACAAATGGATAAAATGTTTGTCCCTGATGTACTCAAAACATTCCTTTCTGCCCTAGAACACTCCCTCCAAAGTTCCTTCCAAGTCAACGGCCACCGAAAATATATATGAAAAGAGTATGAGGAATTCAAATCTTAATTATCATCGATCCACAGTCGCACATGTTTATGAGTTATATTTGAAGTACTTATCTATTTAAGTGTATGATAGCAAATGACAAATCTAAGATGAAAACTATCATTGCACAAAAGGAAAATTATAAGAAGTTGGTCATAGTTGAGTACCATCTGGCCATAAACAGATAGTTTTCCCCCTGTCGATGATAAATTTGGCCTGTAATGAAACCAAGCACACCCAAAGCAACGCTTGGGTCACAACCTAAGCCTGACCTAGGTCAACACCTAAACATTGCTTGGGCACGATTGAGGCACTCCTGGTTGGATCTAGACAGTTTAAGGGTTTGTTTGGCAATACAACTGTTCTCAAGTATTCTTAGAAATTCTCATATATTTCCTTCCTAAATATGACTCAAACACAAAAAACTTTTAATTTCAAATCTTTAACTTTTTTATCTAATCATTACCTAATCATTACAACTTTTTCAAACTCCTAAACAAAATACAAAAAACAATATTACTTTTTTAAATTTCAAAACAAAAATTATATTAAAAAATTATATTCAAACAAATTTTAATTTTATAATATTTTTATTCAATTTTTTTTTCTCCTTTTCCAAAATCCACTAAAATATTTTAACTNCTTTTTTAAATTTCAAAACAAAAATTATATTAAAAAATTATATTCAAACAAATTTTAATTTTATAATATTTTTATTCAATTTTTTTTTCTCCTTTTCCAAAATCCACTAAAATGTTTTAACACAACTATTTCACAGCTATTCACAGATATATTCTAGGTATCCAAACATGGCCTAAATTTCTTTAATTTTGTTTTTTAATGGGACATGGTACTAAGTCACCAGTGTTAATGTAGCATTTTAAAGGACTAATAATGGTGTGCTAATTAAAAAAAAGATTTATAAGATCAAATTGAAAGCACAGAAGGTAAAACTTTAAAATAAGAATATAGGGATTGATCAGTCCAAAAACCAAATCATGTGTACTATTTTAGTATTTGACTTTTTTTATTATTCAAACATATATGTGTGTTTATTCGTCTAACTTAACAACGCCAAATTAGTTCTCTTTTTGTTAGGTGATAATCAAAAGATCAATTTTGATAATTTACTCCTTACTTTGAAACTTTAATAATTATGAGGTGGACCCATCTTTAGGCTTGGGTTTTCTAAGTGTGACAAAAGCCTAATTACAGGACAAATTAACATAACTCGAGTACAAGTAATTGAATAATTTCAAAACCATAGAAATAGAGATGTTGTTGCACCTAATAATTTCAAAATTGACAACCTCCTCGTCCTCCCCCTCGTCAAGAACCGTAGGTGCCATTGCTACTCTAGGCAAAGGGGATCCCGCTATCACCTCCTCGGCCAAGACGACAGTTTCTGCCACTTCAACATCTTCGGAGGAGACAACCTTGACCACGGGAATGGTTTTGACAACAAAGCCTTGAACCGACGCCATTGTAGAAGGACCTCTGGGAGGAATGGGAACGTTGTCAGAGTCAAATCTGATGAGGGAAATCCTCTAGGGCCTCTTTCCTTTCCCCCCCATCGATGGACTAGGGGAGCGACTATGGGCTCGCAACGTGACCTCCCTTATTAGGAAGCCTACGTTAGGGGGTAAATTGGTCGAGGGAGCCAAGTACTGATGAAGGCTATCCTCAGCCAGCAAAGCCTCCGAAGAAACGTTGTCTTGATGTGCCTGTACCCAAGCTCGAATGACCTTGAGCCTGAGTGCCTCCTCTGGGGTTGGACTAGGGTGATGGCCCTTGTCCCCATCCATGGCACCCCATATGGCAAAAAGGGAGAATGGGCATCGAATGCTCTGCCCAACAGGAAACTCCCATCCATCAGTTGACAAAAAGAAGAACCAGCAACTCCACTCCTTCACAACAGTATGTCACGCCTCTAGCCGAACCAACTCCCGGATTGGCTGGAAGCCTTAGATGTGCCGACCTTTCCTCAAAATGTTGTGGGTGAGGAAGAACTCGCACACTGTGAGATCTGCGTAGTTGGACCTGGCCTTCTCTAACGCGTGATGCCAAATAACACAACATGAAACAAGAATCCTCCACGTACTGGGAGGGAGATGAGCAGGCGCCAACTCAAATAAGGCCAATACTTCTCCCACTGGCTGCCAGAAGGGCACCCTGAGGCCATAAGGGAACATGGCAGGGTACATTGCAACCTTGGTGCCGTAACCCTCGAAGTCTACTGCCCTTTCGGTAGGAGGGGGCACCACGAACTCCACCTTCAGAGGAACCATGTAGGTCTCCCTCAATGACTCTAGTTCGGCAAGAGTCATCACCGATCGCCATGAAAAACTAGCAAACTCCTCCAGAATGGTGTTGCCTTGGCCACCAGCGATATAGGTATCATTAGAGGGCCCAACCGATCTAGAAGGATGCAAGGATTTTCTACGGGGCCATTAGTAACAAAAAGGAAAATAATGGAAATTAGGAGGGAAACTAGAAGAGAACGATGCAAAGAAAGGAGTCTAAAAACAGGAAAAGAACACAGAGAACAAAGTGGAAGAGGGAATTAGTGAAATAGACTATCACAGCAGGGGCAAGAACTTTATATAGGCAAGATTGACTGTTGACCTCTCGAGGCTATAAGAATCCACGTGTCCCACAAAGTACTAGAATCCCTCGATCGCCGCAATTTCAATAGAGCTTATCTGCTTATACAACGTGACAAATAAATAACTACTTGACATGAGGCCATGATGAAGGGACCGAAGGGATACTATTCAATGCGGAACAGAACCATCATAATGCAACCATAGAAGCTGGAGATCAACCGTTGCTAGACTTAGAATAAAAGAGGCCAAATAGTCTTGCAGTACAAAAACTAGGGGAGTGAAGGAATTATGGCTGGGTAACTATAAGGAGATTTTCCCCACTTCACAAAGCCCATTGGGCCTCAACCCAATACCCGGCCATAGGGTCTCAAGACCACCCATGAAGCAAGGTGCCTACAAGGAAAAGTAATCGAGTGGTTGACTGGACAGATTTTCCTGAGGAGGCTCGGCCACACTCTGGTTTTGGGAACTTGCACAAGACATATTGGAAAATACAAAGAACCCTCAATTCGGTGACATAGGAACATCGACAGCTCACAAAGGATAAAAGCAAGGCTAGGGAACTATGCCGCATTAATGACGCCACTACCAAGGCTATACGTCACATTAATGGTGCCGTCGTAGAGCCACGCTGCATTAAAGAACTCTAACAGAAGGAACAACATGAAAAGCACAAACTTTGTAGGGACGGACCCGATCTGTCCCCTCCCCAGACTCGTTATATAAACAACATGTCTCAGGTACGAGAAATTTTCTCTGATCCCTAGACTCTCTCACTTATTTACAAACTTCTAAGAGAATTTACTGACTTTGGCATCGGAGACTTTCTGACCCTAAGGCCGCCCTCTCCGAGTTGTCTTCTTTCCTATCTTTTGCAGGCCCAGGTTTTGGAAACCTGAGTTGCCGAAACATGGCCCAAAGGAATGCAAAACACGATGTTAACAATAAGAATATAGGAATTGATCAGTCCAAAAACCAAATCATGTGCACTATTTTAGTATTTAACTCTTCTTATTCTGCAAACATATATGTATCATGTTTATTCTTCTAACTTAACAACCCCAAATTAGAACTCTTTTTATAAGGTGATAATCAAAAGATCAATTTTGATAATTTACTCCTTACTTTAGACTTGGTTTTCTAAGTGTGACAGAAGCCTAATTACATGACAAATTAACATAACTCGAGTACAAGTAATTGAATAATTTCAAAACCTTAGAAACAAAGATGCTGTTGCACCTAACAAACTTTATACCAATTACTTAATATATATATATATATATTATCTAACTTTGATCACGAAGAGTGCATGCACATGTTTCGAATTGAAGAACCAATTAATATCGTAATTGATCAATCGAAGAGCACATCACAAAATAGATTATAAAGGGATTAAATGTAATTTGCCGAATACTCTTCATGTCATTTTTAAATATAACTTAGTCATCATCATAGTAGCAAATGACTTGTCAATTCTCTTGCCACCCATTGATTGTTGTTTGGAGATAATTATGATAAAAGGCTTCTCATTGAAAATATTTATGATTGCTTGGTGTCAGATTAAGACAAAAGCAAAACCAAACANAAAAAAAAAAAAAAAAAAAAAAAAAAAAAAAAACTAAAGTAAAGTCCTTAAGAAAATGTGAAATTTATTAATTACTAGACGCCCTATAATGTTTTATTTTTTTCAAATATTTCTTCTTCGTATGGAACATGCATGATACTATATGGAAATAAAAAAACAAAAAACAGCATAACTCATTCGACGAAGAAATATTAAATAATAAACCAAAGTCATGCCTTCCCACTGAATATTGCCCACAACTAGTTCACTTGATTGGAATATTTTGATCGCAGTCTTTGCGTTTTGGTTTTCAGTACTAGTCGCAATAAAGGAGTTTCAAAGACGGCATCAAGTTGGAGGAATATATTAAGATATGGACGGTGTTAGCAGGCCGTCCTGCGAAATTTGTTGTTCGTTTTTCTTTCTTTTTTTTCTTTTTAATATTTTTTTAACATACATAATTATTAAGAAAAAAAATTAAAAAATATACAATTTCACTAGTAGTCATTTCTTTAATTATTAAATAAAAAAATTAAAATACTCGAACAGTAATAATATTGAGGGGGCTAAATAACATTTTCCTTAAGATATATAGTCATCTCTAACATGATGACATTTGATTAGTGTCATTTCAATTTCAGCCTTATTGCTTGCATAAGAAACTTGGCAGGACGTGAAAGTGACAGCTTAGAGCATTAATAGTGGCCTAGTCAAAGTTTGGCCAAAATTTGATTGGAAAATTCTTTTTTATAAATTTAGCTAGCCACTTTTGAACAACATCAAATAACAAAACTCTCCAAATCTATCAATATTCTATTAAAATATTGATTTTGACCTTTTCATTTATTTTAATTCTAATTGTAATTGGAATATCTATCAATTTCTCATTACATGGATCGCATTGTATGGGTTTCAGTACATGATGACTTATCAAACATACCAATTATGAAAACTTCTAATCAATCTCAGTATATCTGAGATTTACCACTTCTGGAGCCTTAGACTAGTAAAATATATAGATAGGTAGAGAAATGGAGAAAATTATAAGATAAAAGGATATATTTGGACCGAGATGATCGAAACCTAGAAACCAATTTCCCTCACAAAGCATCAGCATCAACCCAGTTAAAGTGAAGATGTAAAACAAAATCAGAAACCACAAGAGAATTCAAATCAAATAATAATAATAAAAAACTCCACAAGAGAATTCAATTTTCAAGAAAAAAAACCGAGAAAGAGAAAAAAGAAAAAGAGAGAGAGAGAGAAAGAGACAGAGAGAGAGAGAGGCGACGATGGCGTGGCATACCAGGAGGCATTTGGTGGCGATGGTGGGAGACATCGATCAACAGCGTGGCTTACCAGGTGTCATTCGGTTGCAGTTGCTGGATTGAGTTTAGGATTTGGCTGAAATGGTTTGAGTTTGGAACACTAGTTTTGTTGTGGAGCTTTGTGCTTTTGGGTTTCTTTTTTGCTGGAGTTGTAAAGCTTCTTGCGCAATGACTAGCTGGCGAGAAGAATAATTTTTTATGCTCAAAATAAGATTTGGCCATCAACTTGCATGGGCTGACCAGATTTGGCTAGTGAAAATAACTTTGGTTAAAAATACTATAGATATATTGAGTCTATTGTAGTTAGTTTTTATGCAACCTAACTAAATAATTTAGCTAAGTTGATTCCACTACTAATGCTCTTAGACCCAATATTAAGATATTATATGTGTAAATTTGGGTTTTCCACCGATTGAAGATTGTAAGACTCGTTTGGTTTGGTACTTATCGGCGTACATGGAGATCTCAATAGTGCACCCTCAAACCTGGCCATTGGTAGTGCTTTGTTCCGAGTGAAGAAATGATAGGCCTCGTCAAATCAGGAAGACCAATCCAAGGTATTTGGATGTGATCATTGGAGAGGATCCTCAGATGACAGAGTTGAAACTTAAGAAACAGTAAAACAAAGTTTGGCCCATGAGGTGTGGTGCACATGGATTATAGCAGTTATTAAAATTAGTATTGTGATCATGTGGGTCAATATGTTTACTTACTATATCTTATGAACAGTTACTGGATCAATGCATTTAGTTACTGTATATGTATGAAACTCATGTAATGTAGGAGAGTGTATTCTGTTGTAATGAATTGTGGTATTCTTGACACCCGAAGTGAGGAGAGATTTAATTACTATTTTATTTTGTAGATTTCTTGTCTGATCCTATCAATTGGTACCAGAGAAAGAATGTCTACCACTAATAAAGAAAGGACTGAAAGGTTAGATTTAGATATGCAGGCAGTGCATGAAGAGTTGCGAAGACTTGGAACAGGGAGTGCTGACAAGATGCAGCAAGTTGATGAGAGGTAGTAAGGGAAATCATAGAGTTAGTGTTGGGGTTGTCTTGTTGTCAAGGGAAGACATCAATTAATGAGGAATTTTGAAAAATAGGTATCTGAAATGCCAGAAAAATGTATCCTTTGGGAAGGTTCTCATCTCTAGTACTAAGAAGAAACGTGGAACATGAAGATTTTGCACCGACTATCGAGTACTCAAAGAAGCTACAATTAAAGGTCGATTTTCGATTCTTATGGTGGATGATATACTTTAGGAGTTGGATGGGGTTGTATTTTTTTTGCTAATTTGGATTTACGAGTGTAAGGTATCATCAAATTCGAGTTCATTATGAAGATGTCTATAAAATTGCATTATGAATCCATAGTGGTTACTGTGAGTATTTAGTGATGCGCGCCATTTGGGTCATGTAATGCGCCTTCCACGTTTCAAGCTACTATGAACTCCATTTTTAGACCTCACTTGCAAAGATTTATATTAGTGTTCTTTGATGATATTTTGATATACAACCACAATTGGGGAGAAGCACTTGGGGCACTTGAAGATCACATTTGACATATTGGCCACGCATAAGTTCTTCCTAAAGCCATCTAAATGTGTTTTTGGACAGGAACAACGTGGATTATTTAGGCCATATTATTTCAAAAAAGGGGTACAAGTCTCTAGTCAAGATTAAAGTGATGCAGGAATGGGGCCAGCCAAGTAATGGGGCCAACCACATGATCTCGTACAAAATGATAAGAAGCTCAACATGTTTAGTGCGAGAATGTAAAACAAGGTTAACTGACAAATATGCGACTCTAATATTATCACACCATAGTGTAGGTGGATTAGCAAGGAAAATACCATGTTCCTTTAGCATAGATTGTAACCAAATTAGTTCACAAGCAGTGTTGCTTCTTAAAGCCCCAAGACACAAGATGAGACCCAAAATAAACACAAAAGCCTCCAGTAATTTTCAATCAATAGGACAGCAAGCCCAATCAATAAGAGAAAGCAATTAGTGCAAAGGAAGAAGAGGAAGATAAATGCAATCCACAATTAGGAGTGAGACGGAGATAACAAAGAATCTTCTTGACGGCTTGCCAATGAGGAAGACGAGGACAATGCATGAATTGACAGACCTTATTTATAGCAAAGGAAATGTCTAGCCTAGTGAAGGCAAGATATTGAAAACTTCCTACAACGCTATGGTAGAGTTGAAGATCTTCAAAAGAGTTGCCATCAAGGGCAGAGAGTTTGATTAAGGTTGACATGGGGGTGGACACATGTTTTGAGTTATACATGTTAGTGCGGGTCAATAGGCCAGAAATGTATCCTGTTTGGGACATGAACAGACCAGTGGCATTATGATAGACTTCTATTCCTGAAAAGTAATGCAAAACACCAAGATCTTTAACTAGAAATGATGATCGAAGGGCATGAATAAATTCAGTAATATTTTTTTTTTTTAAATAGAAGTACTCATAATCTATTTAAGGGTAATGTTGGCAATCAACCATTACAACATTAGAAATACAAGAACAAACAGAATCAATATCAATTCTTTCTTCATCTGATTGCAACTTGGTTGGCATTCCTCTTGACATGTCTCACCCTCCAATCAGTTCCATCCATCAGTTGGTTGATGTCTGCAATGATAGGATTGGTACTATAATCAAGCTCCCTCCGGTTATGTATTGAAGACACAACATTTGAAGAATCTCCTTCTAACAAGCACTTAATTAGGCCAAGATCCTTGTATAACTTAACGGCTTCAAACAATCCCCTTGCTTCAGCCATATCAGCATTTGAGCAAAAAAACATAGGCTTCATCAAACTTAATAACACAGCCCCTTCCTAGTCTCGAAGCACAATGCCAATCCCAATCCTATTTGCTTGTTTCTGAACAACAATATCCTAGTTGATTTTTATAAACCCCTCTCGTGGTCCCTCCCAGAGATTTAAGTTTTTAATTCTGTAGGCTTGGTGTGCTAGCTTGATTTATTTTGGAGACTAATTAGTTTGTGACCATTATATGGGGTTGATCAGAGTTGAGCTAATGATATAGGAATTTTCAAGGAGAATATATATTTCTTTGGGGAGTGAAGGTATTGATTTAGTTCGTATATTTTTCTAAGGTTTGAAGATTTGGATCGAATTCAGAAAATAATTGTTATTAGTTCGAGGTTAGAATGGTAGGTTTTAGGATGGATCTATATCAATTTTAAGGATAATAGATGGTACGGATTTAGGAGACGATTCTTGTTGTTTTTTAGGGAATAGGTCCGAATAATAGAAACGGTAGGAATGGATCATTTGTATGTTGGAGGAAAATTGGTTTTGACTAAGGATGCGCGAGATCGAGGCGTAATAGTTGTTAGTGTATGGAGTTGGAGAGTATATGTCCTCGTTCCGTTTTGGCTTGGGAGAAGTAATTTTGGTAGGTATTAATTAATGAGGGCATAATTTTATGCAGGTAGCAAATTATCAGAGTGCACAGTAGGAGCGTGATTTTTTTTGTTGTAATTAGAAGTTCAAACTTTGTGTTGATTTTAAGGAATTAGTGGTGACTTGAAATTTTGAGAAGACACTTGTAATTGGAGATTAATCATTTGTTTATGCTTATTGATGGATAACTTTGGAAGTGGCTATTAGGATACCAACTTGTGGAATACAATGAAAGTTTGGAAGATAAGGCATAAGAGTTGATTGAGGATAGCACAGTTTATTGTGTGAAAATAATAATCTTTGGAATTTACTGGGTGTTGTATTAAGGTTCTTGTGGAATGGAGATTTCGGATTACATAGCCACCCTAGGAGTATTGGCTGTGATGTGCCATTGGGAGATTAGTGCGAGTAGGATGGAATCGCTTAGAGGAGTGACGTGGGAAAGAATTACTCATGCTTGTTGGGAGTTGTTGATGGTATGTTGACTCAAGCATGTTTTGGGTTGTATCTTGTAACTGCCTTAGCGTTAATGTTTGACCTCGCAAATTTTGAGGACAAAATTTTATTTAAAGGGGAGGATGTAACACCCCGTATTTTAGTGTATTTTAACTGAATGATTATTTTAATTAAATCAAATATTGGTTCTCTTGTTTTGAAATTATAAGAGTTTTGTTATATTATTTTATAATATTTTTAAATTGTGAAATTTCAATTAATGTGCTTTCTTAGTATTAATTATTGTTTTGCATTTAAATTGTTCTTTAATTTAAATTATTTGTTTGTGGGTTCTAAAATTATTGTGTTGTTGGATTTAATGATTTTATTTTACTTGCCACTTTGTTTAAATTAGTTTTATTTAAATTGTTGTTTTGAAATAATTTTCATTAGATCAATTTTTTGACCCAAGTTATGAGGATTGGACCTCATTTCTTTCTCTTCCTTTTTTCTTTTTTTCTTCCTTTTTCTTTTCTCATTCTCTTTCTTTTCTCATTATTTCTCCTCCCAGCCGCGCGACCCACCTCTCCTCCTCTCTTCCTGTCCGTTTCTTCCTTCTTCACTCTGCACTGCCACACGCCACCGTGTCCGACACCACCCCTCCCAATCTTCTCCCCATTGGTCAGCGACCTCACACCTCCAATCTCAGCCCCCCCCCCCGGTGCCGCCGTTGACCCCTACGCACGGCTTGATGCCTCAGCGTTCCTTGTGCTCCTGTGCCGCTGTCGCGCTACCTCCGAGCACCATTTCTTCACCACATCTTCTTCAACCTCCTAGCAACCTATTGCACCCATCCCCAGCCCCGATCTGTCACCGGTGAAGCTCCACCATCTACATTTCCGATTTGATTATTTTGGCCCCCAAACACAACCCATGACCAACCAACACCACCATTAACTTCACCGACATCCCTAAGCCCTTCCCTAGTAATCTCGAGTCTTAGTTTGTCCCTAATCAAAAATGGATTTTTGAGACCCATGGCCTAGTGCATTTTGCACTATTCCGTTGCTGTGTTGCTACCTTTTGCACCTTTATGATCCTTAAAAAATTATATTATAGCACTGTAAGTATTATTCCAAATAACTTTTGAGATTTAAATGTATTTTTTCACTAACTCATTTACTGTAAATTAGTTGGATTGGAGGATAACGTTGTGTGATTGGATTGTGTTGTGTTTTGTTGGTTGTTGGATGTTGATGTCAAGTCTTGTACATTGCATGTTTGCACGCATGTTCATGTTTGTAAATGAAAACCGAGTTTTCATATAATTGCATTCATGTTCATGTGTTTATTGAAAACTGGACTGTCATGTGAGAGAAAGGAAAGAGACTGTATGGATGGTGGTAAGCAGAGATGGTGGTATAGTCTCGCCTGTGATTCCCGCCTACGGTGCACTCGATAGGGATGGTGGTAAGTAGGGATGGTGGTTGTGTCCCGCCTGCGATTCCCTCTTACGGTGCATGCGGTAGGGATGGTGGTAGAGTCCCACCTGTGATTCTCGCCTACAATGCTTTGATAGGTACTCATTGTATAGAAAGAACTGTAGGGATAGTGGTAAGCAAGAATGATGGTAGAGTCCCGCCTATGGTGCACGCGATAGGGATGGTGTTATAGTTTCACCTGTGATTCCTGTCTTCGGTGCACGCGGTAGGAATGGTGGTAAACATGGATGGTGGTATAATCCCCGCCTGTGATTCCCACCTACAGTGTCTAATAAATTGTTGGATTTCGTGTGAGTTATTTTCTAGAAAAATGACAGATTATATTTTGGGCCAAAATGAGATTTTGGCATGCGTTAGAAAAATATCTATTTTTGGGAAAAATGATGTTTTGAGGCTAAGGCGTATTTCATCATATGCATGCATGTTGGTTGCATTAATGCATTGTTATCTCATTGGTTGTTTGGATTATTACTTACATGCGGTACCGTTTTATGGTACCATAGATTTTGATGCAGATGAGGATGAAGAGCCTGAGGGAACGGCTCCACAGAGGGAGTGACATGTGGTTACTTTTGGATTATAGATTTTGTTTCCCACTTTTGTATGTATTTGGTTTGTATTTAATGTTCTGGTACTTAGTTGACTCATTTAATTTATCCGTTGCGACTTTTATGGTGCTCTTGTTGCATGTTGCACACACTTGAGCACTTATCGTTAGGATGTGTGACCTGTGTTGTCATCATCCTGACGTCACGATTCCTACGTTTCTGTATATGGGAGTCGGGGCATCACAGGTCTCCTTCATCATATCCATATTTACTACACTCATTGAAGCTAAAAGAGAATCTACACCAGATGGGGTCGAAGATTGTAGAGTAACAGTTTTTTCAGTTATTATTTTTTAGGGTATTGTAAAATCCTTATCAGGACACGTGGACATAACTGCCTTAGTAGTAATTTCAGAAACTTCCTGTAACTATCCATAGCAGTTATCATTTTCATGCAAATCCTCAGTAACTGCCATCTTTCTACCTTCATCAGAAGAACACAATCCATGAGGAATAACAGAAACAAATCTACTAAGTCCCATGAATGGACTTGAAGTAGAGGCTCTCATCCAACTACCATACTGCATATTAGAAACATCCCTTCCAGAGTTAACCTTAGGCTTTTGAGAGCATCCATTCGTGCCATGTGAGAGCAATCCACAATAGAAGCAGAATCTCAGCATTCTCTCGTATTTAAACTGAATAAATGACCTCTTCCCATATACATTAATTGTCTTCCCTTGAATCAGAGGCATAGTAAAATCCAACTCAATAAGTACACGAAGGAAACGTCCCGAACTAGTACCTACATTGTCAGCCCTCACATGAATCACCTTCCCAACTAAACTACCCAATTGAACACCAATCTCAATATTCATACATCCAAATGGAAAATTATGCAACTGAACCCAAAAATAAGTATGTGTGAAGGACATAGCAAATGGAGAAGTGAGGCCATCCCACACCTTTTGCAGTTCAATCTCATTAGCAAATTCGAAGAGAAAAAGATTGAAACCCACATCAATAATGTTGATAGTAGTATCCACTTTCCATATCTTCAACACAGTACCCTTAAAAGCATCACGGTTCACCCTCTTATCTGTGATAATCTTGCCAATCAAACAGAATCTGCCCCTTTCTAACATTACATGGATATCACCTTCCCTTACAACATCCTTAAACTCCTCATCCGTTAGAGACAATCTATCCCACAAAGTAGTAATATCCTCAGCCATCTATGGATAGAGGTGAACAAAGAATGAATCAAACACACCACTCTCCTTAGTGAAAGAACACGTTGCATGCGCAAACTCAAACCTTCGTTTGGCAAGAAGGAGAGAAAACTTTCGCCTCATGCTCGAGAGAAAGACTTAATTGCGAATAAATTCGGTAATAAGAGAGGAATAAGCACCAGTCACGACAATATCATCCAAACATATCAAGACATAAACTGAGGCACTTGAAGTAGAGAGAATAAATAATGATGGATCAGATCTGGAACCATGGAACCCTAGTGCTAACAGTTTAGTGCTTAGCTTAGAAAACCAAACCCTAGGGGCTTGTTTCAAACCATAAATGGATTTTCGCAGTTTACATATGTGAGTAGGGAAGTCAGAGTTTACAAACCCAGGGGCTATTGAATGTAGACATCCTGTTCCAAGTCCCTGTGTAGGAAGGCGTTTTGAATGTCGAGTTGATGGAGAAGCCATTTATTTTGCACTGCAATGGAAATCAGAAGACGCATGGTAGCTAGTTTCACAACAGGATTAACCGTCTTTGTGTAACCAAGGCCGACTTGTTGATGGAAACCCTTGGCTACAAGGCGAGCCTTGTGTCGCTCAAGAGTCCCATTAGCATGCCATTTAGTCTTAAGGACCCATTTGGATCCTAAGACATTGAAGCTGGAAAAGGCAGGAACTAGGTCCTAGGTTTTATTTTGGAGAAGGGCTTGAAATTTGGTATTCATGTCATTACGCCATTCCAAGAACTTGGAAGCTTTGGTATAGGAGGAAGGTCCCTCAGGGACAAAGGATGACATAGAAACAGTGAGGGAGAGGGATGGTTTGGAGGGGGCCACGTGATAGTGCCATCAGAGCGTAAGAAAGGACTATGGATGTGGGCTTTTGATCTGGTGACCATCAGGTCGGGTGCTAAGGGCAGAGAAGAAGGAGGTGAAATAGAAGTAGTGGGTGAGGAGGACTCAGGTAAATGAGAATGGGAAGAGTATTGACGTGAGCCTAAGTGAGATATGAGTGAGGGAGGCTCGATGGGCTCAGGGGATGAAGAAATGGGCCCAACAGGAAGCAAGTCTAGTGTGAGATTATGAGGCCGCGTAGTAGAGGGAGGTCTATCTAGTATGGACGATGAGCTGGGCAAATAAGTGAAAGGAAAATGGGTCTCATCAATTCTAATATCCCGAGAAACATAAGTCCGATCAGTGGGTATGTGTAAACAGTTATACCCTTTATGATCAAGGGTATAGCCCATGAATACACATAACTAAGAGTAGAAGTCCATTTTATGATGATTAAATGGATGTAAATTAGGCCAACACGCAGAGCCAAAGGTACGTAAAAAAGAGTAAGAAGGAAAATGACCAAATAGAGCTTGAAATGGGAAAATATTATGGAGGATTGGTGTGGGCATACGGTTGATGAGGAAAACAACGGTTTGGAAAGCCTTAGTCTAATACTTGGCGGGAACTGAGGCATGAGCTAAAAGAGACAAACCGGTCTCAATTGTGTGCCTATGATGTCTTTCAACATTTCCATTTTGAGGATGAGAATATGGGTAAGTGATACAGTAAGAGATGCCAAAAGATTTAAGTAAAGGATGTAGGGCGAAATTCGCCGCCCCAATCAGTTTGAGTAGAAATGACATTGGAAGAAAAAGTGTTATTGACAAAACGTAAAAAAGCCAAACAAATAATGGACACATCAGATTTTGCATGTAACGGAAAAAATCAAATATATTTCATGAAATTTTCTACAATGGAAAGATAAAATTTGTAACTAGAAGAGGACAGCAGAGGTGCCGGTCCCTAGACATCAAGAAATAGTAATTCAAAAGCTTTATGTGACCGAGAAGAGGAAGGTGGATGTGGGAGGGTATGTGACTTGGCTTGAGCATAGGCCTAACATGAAGAAGGCACAGTATTAGTTGTAAGAGGAAGTTGAAAGTGTTGGATGGTGAAAGATGTGGTTCGTGGCGAGGGGGTACCCGAGACGAGAGTGCCAGATTTGGGAGGAGGTTCATTCACCAATTAAAGCAGCAACCGAAGAATACATGGTGGGAGAAGAGGAGATCTCGACATCAATGGCAAGCACATAGAGGCCATTCCTAATGGGTCTCTGAAGGAGCACCTCTTGAGTATGTAGATCCTTCACAAGAAAACCAGAAGACGACTTGGTCCGTGCCATGATAGGGAGCAGATTCTAATCTGAGATTAGAGAAATTTGCTTTGAAGTGATTTGTTGCGGCTGTGGATTTGGGAGGGCTGTGTAGTCAGTTGTAAGAGAGGATGGTGGATAGGCTTGGTAAGACTAGTTAAAACAATGATAGATGATAAAGCGGTATGGCCTGTTTTGTGGCAGACTTGGCATATGGGTCTTGTGCTGGAGTGATTAGAAAAGAAGTTGGGACTTGAGTTAGAGACATGGCCAGTGCCATGACCATGCCAAGGACCACGACCATGACTTCTGTTAAAGGAGGGGAAAGGTGGCTTGGTGATGATAGTGTTGGCTGCAAGAGGACTTCCCGAAAGAAGAGATTCAGTCTGGTGGGCTAGCCGAGATTTTTGGTTAAGCAAATAACCATAAACTTGAGAGGAGCATAAAGGATCGGGTCGAGTAGTGATAGAGGTTACAAGTGACTCATAGTCGGTACCTAGGCTAGCAATAAGGTAGGTGATAAACTCAGAAGAGGAAAGGGGTTGGCCAACCAATGGCTCCAGTGGTTACTACGAAGAGGGATTATCACTTGCGAGGTATTTGAGCAAGAACTTGTCATGGGCTTAAGCGCAGCTACTGTGACTGGGTGGAAGAACTGTGTGGTGGAGAGATGAAGAACGGTTGGCAGTTTTGTTAGTTAGTAATGAACCATACGTTGTCGTTTTGGGAGTCGATTGTGCAATTAATTGATAGTATAAGTAAAACGTTGTCATTTGAATTAGTGGGATTAAAAGGGACGAAGCCGTTTTGGAGAACTGAAGAATTGCATAATTGTAGTGATAAGAAACGATACCATTTTTATAATAATAAGTATAAGAGCACCACTGTTGGAACAAAGGCCAACTCTATTGAACCATTTTGTTAGCTAGGATGAGGGATCGATGAACGCTTAAACCAAAAGAGAATGAATTATAAGACATAAACCAATAGAGCAATTGTTTTAGTTAAAACATCATTAGTCTTTGTCCAACAACCAAAGTCAAATGTCACACAAGAAAAAAGGATCTCATGGGAGGAAATGCAATGGCGAAGGGAACGAGGGTTATGCTTTAGTTGCAATGAAAGATTCACTCCGTGAACATCGATGTCAAACTTGAAAAAGCTTTTTGATTGAGGATCCATCTCCATGGGAAAGTGAAGTAGCAGTGGAAGAAGTGATCAAAACATCTGAACCAAAAAGAGAAGATTACAAGTGATCAAGCCGGTCTTGAGATATCTTTACATGCATTAGCTGGGTACATGGGACCAAGAACTTTGAGGGCAGCCACATGTATTGGGAGACAAAGGGTGATTTTGTTGGTTGAAAGTGGCTCGACACATAATTTTATCAATGATTCGGTAGAAAGAAAATTAAAAATTGCCCATCACCAAGCTTGCAGATTTTGATGTACGAGTAGTAAATGAAGAGAAACTCAAGTGTGATGCAAAGTATGATATGGAGTTATCGTTGAAATTGGGAATCATAAGTTTGATCTGTAACATTATATGGCCAACTCTGGGGAAACATTTTGCTGGCTAGGATGAGGGATGGACTCTTAAATCGAAAGAGAAGAAATTATAAGACATATGTTATTGGAGAATATTAGGGCCTGCCATATGTGATTGGAGAATATTGATCATGCAATTCACTTGGCATGGCTACAAGTGTATGTTAATGGGGCAGGTGTCAAAGCAAACCCAAGAGGTGGAGATGCAAGCCTTGCTAAAAAAGTATGAGTGTGGGAATCAATTGTTTGCTATCTATGTGAAGGACAAAAGGTAGAAAAATGTAAAAGATGTCAACTTGTGTGTAAATGCGGAATTGGCTGAACTCTTGATGGATTATGAGCAACGTTTTGAAGAGCCACGTGAATTACCTCCAGAAAGGGATTATGTGCATAAAATTCCACTAAAGGAAGGCACGAGACCGATCAATGTCCTTACCGATATGCATATTTTTAGAAAAATGAAAATTAAAAACAGGTATCTGAAATGCCAGAGAAAGGGATCATTTGGGAAAGGGATCATTTGGGAAAGTTCTCATCTCCAGTACTTTTAGTAAAGAAGAAACATGCAGGAACATGAAGATTTTGAACCAACTATCAAGTACTCAACGAAGCTACAATTAAATATCGATTTTCAACTCCTACAGTGGATGACATACTTTGTGAGTTGGGTGGGGTTGTATTTGTTTCCTAATTTGGATTTACGAGTGTAAGGTATCATCAAATTTGAGTTCATTATGAAGATGTCTATAAAATAGCATTCTGAACCCATATTGGTTACTATGAGTATTTAGTGATGTCATTTGGGTTATGTTGCGCCTTCCACATTTCAAGCTGCTATGAACTCCATTTTTAAACCTCACTTGCGAAGACTTATATTTGTGTTCTTCGATGATATTTTGATATACAACCGCAATTAGGGAGAAGCATTTGGAGCACTTGAATGATTTGGAGGATTATTGGTTTTAGCAAAGGGGGCATGAGATCGATGCGTAGTAGTGATGAGTGTTCATGGATTTGGGATGAGCTTTTGGGTTTAGGTTGTCAAGTAGAAGTTTATAGGCTCTTTTGTTAGTTGGCCGGGTTGGATTCAAGCCTTTTAGGGTATGTTCCTTATCTTAGATGTGACGGGTGCATTTTGAGGTGATGTTACTTGTTTCAACTTGGGATGCTGTGGTTGATTGATACTGGGTTCCTGTCAATGATCATGGATGTATTTTGCAGAAAATTGATTTTGATTAAGGCAGCAAGAGTTAATTTAGGAATATGAGTGATAACTCTTGGTTTTAGAAGAGAGTATTTTTCTACCAAATTATGGTAAGAGTTTTTGGTTAGTAGGTTTGGAGCCACCTTGTACTTGATGGTGTTATTTTTATGAGGACATAAATTTTATACATGTGGCGAATATCAAAATGTGCAGCGGGAAGCGTGGTTTTCGGTAATATGATTTTGAGAGTAAACTTCCCGAAGTTTGGGAATTTGTTAACTTGAGATTAGTTAGGACTTTAATCTTGTGGCCATAGGCTTTCAATTTTTGAGGATAATTGAGAACTTTCAACTTTTAGACATCACGAGTTGAACATCTTCAGGAATCAAGTATGAGACAAAAGGGTCACGGACTTTGGAGAGTGTATTTTGATTTTAGTATGAAGTTATTATATTATGTGGAGAATTCGAAATTTATTATTAGGTTGTTAATTACATTGTTGAGGTTTATATTTTAGACTTGATTTAGACTTTTAAGGTGTACGATAAGCAATAAAATAAGGGCGAATGTGTATGTTTAGGGAAAATATGTGAAGCATCGAGCTTTAATATTGGAGGGTAAGACTTTTGAAATATTAGATTCGATAAAATGATCGAAGATTAGGATAGGCATGGAATGGTGGGGGTGGATAAATACTTAAGCTTTGTTTGAGGTACTAGCAAATTTCAAGGATGAAATTTTTTAAGGGGGGAGGATGTAACACCCCAGGCCCAGCCAAACCCACTTTACAAAATCTTTCGGTTTATAGTTATGAAAAGCCCAAGTGGGATTGCGTGTAAAATTTTTTGGAAGAGAGTTTAGGCCTAAGATAGTTTTGGTGGAATATAATTTTTTCAATAGGTTTGATAGTTAGGTTTAAAATCTTTTAGTGGACCAAGTGGATCTTCACTCAGAAAATTTATGGGACAAGTGTATTTTTTTTTTAGGTTGAGTCGTGGCCCAAAACTTGGGGAAAAAGTCCATGGGCCAAATATTTTTTAGGCTTAAGAGCCCAGGCCCATGGAGACGATTCTAGGCTCCGTCATGCTCGGTTTCACGTCTATCTTTCCATTTTCATGCACACCCCTTGATCTTTTTTCTCTAGGTTTTGTCTGTTTACGACATATATCTTATATATATGTTAAGCATTCTCAACCCTAGAACAAGTGCTGCTCGTCCTCCTCTTCACAAAAGCTCAACCAAGATCTCCACTTCGCTGCCTCTAGCGAGGAACCTTGCTATCAATCACAACCTCCATCACCCTCCGTTTTCTTTCACCAAAAACAGTGTGAATCTGCTTTTGTGACCTAGCGCACCACCCTCTAGCTTGGTCTCGATCCACCCAGTCGTAGCTCACCCAACTGCTGCACAAACCAACCTCCATAAGCCACGACCCACTCTGTCCCAGCTTCACCACAGCCCGGTCCTCACCCACTCGGAAAACACCACCCTAACCTCACAAGAAGCCCCTTTCACAATAGCATCGTTCTCATTGGATTAGTTCAACCATGAGTAGACCTGCCTTCTCCGTACGCCACTGCCAGTGCACCACCCACGTGAAACCGTAGCTTCCCCTTGCTCAGCCACTGCTCAACACCTTAAACCACCGTGCACCAAGCCGCCAACCCCCACATGACCACCATGAGAGGCCCCTGTTTTACCTCCCAAAAATAGAGCAACAACAGCTCAGTGTTCATCTCGTCTGGAGCCACCACTCATCGCCAGCTTCCACCTCCACGCCGCCAGTCATCATCCCCTCACCCCTTGTCTGCCTCTCACAACCAGAGTCTCTCGATAAGCCCCAGCACTCCCTCGCCATATCTCCCTTTTTCGGCTTGCACTCCCTCCGTCTCTTCTCCCTCTCCCTCATTTTCAGCTCTCTCTCTTTCTCTCTCTCCCTATGCACGTTGTCGGGAAAGTCACCATCACCTCAGCCTAGCATCCGTCGCGCTCCCACCATGCCACTGCCTCAGTTTTTCCCTGGGTAAGTCCCTGTTTCCACTCACATTTTGGCCATTTTTATTTATTTCGTTGTTGTTGTTAGTTACTTAAAAAGTAAACTATTTTGTGCCTGGGATTACCTGGTAGGTGAAGGGTGTTATTACCCTCTTGCCCTTTTATTTTTAAAACATCTTTGATTATGTATTTTGCGTTTAAAAAGTGGGACGAGTGTGATTTTTATTTATTTGGATTTAGGCGCATGCGGATTTATTTTGTTAAGTGGTATTTTTAAGAGACTAATATTTTTACTGGAATATTTATTAAATAAATACTGATAAATATTTTTGGAAACGTTTCTCACGTGCATGGGTCTGGCCGTGAGCTGGTTGTTACACCTCTTGCATCCCATTTACCAAGATTGTTAATAGCAGAATTTCACAACACAAAGGTAGGTGCATGTGTAGTTACTATATATGTGTGTAAAGATGTAAGGCAGAGGATTGTGTTCAATTGTAATGAATTGTGGTATTCTTCATACCCAAACTGTGGAGATATTTAATTACTATTTCATTCTATGGATTTCTTGTTGATTCTAGTACAAGGGTGCAGCATTGGACGTGCAACAGAAACTGGTAGTGGAGGAAACCTAGGTGACGTTCAGCAAGGATGGATAAGTATTAACGGTTGTTCACGTTGGCAGCGAGGGACGGTGGAGATGGGCAGAGAGAGCTAGAGAGAGAAACTGAGAGAGAGAGACTGGGAGAAAGAGATGGTAGAGGAGAGATGGCTTATCGACAGCGAGCATCGAGGGAAACCCAGAAAGGAGGGCGGCGATGTAAGCCATCCAATGGAGAAATAGAAATGGCAGATGAGAGAGAAGAAAAAAAAGAAGTCGGGGGGTGTAGTGCACAAGAGGAATTGGGGGGCTGGGTTTAACCCACAAAAACACCGTTTGCTGCTCTTGACTTTATTTTTTACCGATGGGTTGGGTTTGGATTTCTTGGCTCTCGATTGGGCCAGTCATTACATTTAGTACTTTGCTGTTATGGTTGGTTTATAGGTTCACTCTTACATAGAGTTCGAGAGGGCGGGTGCTATTACATAAGCCATAAGGCATAAAATAATTAGGGTTTTTGTGTAGTTGTTTTGATTCGACTGGTTGCATATGGTAATAGATCGTAGAGAAATGATTTTTACAAGTTTCAATTAGACAAGTCTCACGCAGACTTTTGTAAAAATATGAATCACAACTTGAAACAGTGTAAAAAAAAACTATTTTTTTTCATGGAACTCACATTTTTATAAAGGGTCTGCGAAAGATTTATTTATTTAAGGCTAGCTTGTACCTAGCATTACTCTAGATTGTAATCTGCCTAGCATTTAAGTACATGCATAGTAATTGCAACCTAAACTATGCCTCAATTAAATGAATAAATTATTGCTTCTCGGCCACCATGGCACAATGCCAATAGAATGGTCGTCTGAAGCAAGTTTATGAATCAGTTCAAGGGTTGAGTTGCTTGCAAAGACACGTTAGCATGCACTAAAGCGACATAACTATTGAGATTGGGGCAAGTTCTTTATACTCACTAGAAGCAAATAGATATGACAAACTCCCACATACGGAAATGTGAGAATCGTGACGTCGGGATGATGACAACATGGGTCACACATCCCAACGATAAGTGCTAAGTGTGTGCAACATACAACAAGTGCACGACATAAATGCAACAGATAATATAAATAAGTCAACTAAATACCAAAATTTTTTTAATACAAATATCCAAAAGAAAAGAGTTTAAAAGTAATACCAATGTCCCAAAAATAATACAAGAGCTTAAAATACAAATACAAGTGATCCCAAATCACTCCTCTGGCGGAGCCAAATCCTCAGGCTCAGCATCTGCATCATCAACATCAAAATCTGCGATACCATTAAATGGTACCGCAGGTAAGTTATAATCCAAACAATCCAGAGATAAAAACACAATAATGCAACCAACCATACATGCATATGATGCAATATGCATGAAATCCAAAAATATCATTCTCCCTGAAAATGAATATTTCTCAACACACGCCAAAATCCCATTTGGCCCAAGACATTTCCATCAAAATATTTTCCACCATTTTCCCTAAAAATGGCCTAAAAAATTAATCCATCATTTTCCCAGAAAATGATTCACACAAATCCTTTATCCAACACACGCCATTTTTCTAGAAAATAGCCCATTATCCATTTTATTCGTATGCACCATGATTTCCCCTAGGGATCATCCGCACACCTTGGCTTCATAACGAGCGATGCCCAGTTCTGCACCCAATGCGTTCATGACCAAGCATCCTCTAGCCCCCGCCAGCAGAGGGGCCATGGAGTCGGCACGAGAGTTTTACCATCCCATCCATTCCCGTTGTCGCGTGGCGATAACCCATGGGACGTCACTCAGTATATTCCACTCCCGAGTGACCAGAGGAGCTCCACTGAGATAATGCCCCTTCTCGGCTTGGGGTCGTGATACACACACACCCAAAATCCTTTCCACATCAAAACCCAGTTTTCAAATATCCACATGAACATGAATGCAATTACCCGAAAACTCAGTTTTTATACAAACATGAATATGCGTGCACATGCAATGTACCAGACCAACATCAATATCCAACAACCAACCAATCCCAATATAAACCAATCACACAAACAACTCCATCTTCCAATCCATCCAATCCCCTAACTCCTCGGACTCAATCCGGGACAACCAACCAAACACAGTAAAATGAGTTAGTGCAAAAGTATATTTAAATCTCAAAAGATGTTTGGGAAAATACTTATAGCGCTATATAATAATTTTTGAAGGATCACGGATGAGCTGGAAGTGACAAAACAGCAACCGAATAGTGTAAAATACACTGAAGCCGTGGTTCTCAAAAACCCACTTTTAAACAAGGACAAACTAAGATTTGAAATTGCTAGGGTTGGGCCTAAGGAGGTCGGTGAAGCTAGTGGTGGTGGCCTTTGGCCGTGGGTGGCAGCGTAGGTGATGGCTTAAGGCTCAAAATATCAAAATCGGAGATGAAGATAATGGGGCTTCACCGGTAACCGATCGGAGCTGGGGTTGGGTCCATTAGGTAGCTGGGAGGTCGGGAAAGAAGTAGTGAAGAGATGGTGGCCAATGGCGGTGCGACGGCGGCGGGTGAGCACAAGAGGTGCCGCGGTTTTGAAGTGTGCGTGGGGAAGGTTGTGGGTTGGGCGGTGAGGGTCACGGCACGGCGGTACAGGTGGAGGAAGATGAAAAAAATGCACGGGGAGAGGGAGAGGGGCTGCGCGTGCGGGAAAGAGACCGAGAAGAAATAAGGAGAAAAAGGAAAAAAAGGAAAAGAAAAAGAGGAAAAGAAAAATGGAGAGAAAGAAATGAGGTCAAATCTTCATAACTTGGGTCACAAAAATGATCAAACGAAAGTGATTTAAGACAATAAGTTCAATAAAATAATTCAAATGCAATGTAAGGCTTAAATAAAACAATAACAATTTTAAAACCCATTAACAAACTAATTTAAATGAAAGATCACTTTAAATACAAAACAGTAAATAATACTAAGAAAGCACATAATAAAATAATTTTCACAACTTAAAATATTATAAAATAATATAATAAAACCTCCATAATTTTAAAATAAGAGAATCAATATTTAAATTAATTAAAATAATCATTCAATTAAAATACACTAAAATACGAGATGTTACGTAGATATCCATTTAGCATAAAATTTGGACGGTTTTAATCATTTCACTTGATACTTAAAAAAAAACTTCCGATACTCCAATTTCCAGTGAGAGAGAACCCGATGATTGACGTACGTACGGAGGATATGAAACCTAGCAGAGTCTACAAGCAGATAAGGCCACCAACTATGGAAAAGCAGATGAAGAGATAAAAATATGTGAGTCTCTCTCTTTCTCTCATTACCTTTCATGTCCGGCTAGCTAAATTCTTTTTCAATTTCTTCCATCCTTCAAGCCATTTTAGCCTTTCTAATTTCACAATGGATGATACAACTTATTAGTTATGAACATATGGTTCCACTGTTATAGTGATAGGTCCTGGTGAGTTCCGAGATATATTCGCATTTTAAATTCATACCATAGACTTCAACTTTTGTAACGTTGATAAATGAAAATAAAAGACGTTCATTTTTAACTAAATTTCTCCAACCAAAAACAGCCACTGACCTGCTTTTCGCTTCTCTTCATTTTCACCAAGCTATTCCACCAACATTCAATATTCTTTCCCTCAGTTTTATATATGTATCCACATGCAACCACTCTTATTCATTCCAGATGACATTTTATAGCAGTAGAGTTACCCAGGCCTCCGATACCATGGATTTGCCAGTTTTGTTCCATCTATTATTTTTGTCATTTTCTCTCCCACTCTCATCTTCAAGCCTAGATACCATTCATGAAGGCACATCCCTCTCAATTGAGAAACCGGAAGACATTCTAATATCACCTAATGGAGTTTTCTCTACTGGCTTTTATTCCGTAGGTGATAATGCCTATTGCTATGCCATATGCTTCAATAAGCCATCCCACAGCAAAATCCAAACTATAATTTGGATGGCAAACCGTGATCAGCCCGTTAATGGAAGGAGCTCCAAGCTCTCTCTCCTCAAAACTGGTAATCTTATCTTATTTGACGCTGGAAAGTTCACAGTTTGGGCAACAAACACTCGGTCACTCTCCTCAGTACACTTATCTCTCAACAACACCGGTAACCTTGTCCTACACATGGAAGGTGTTACTTTATGGAAAGCTTTGATTTCCCGACAGACACCCTTTTTCCCCAACAACTACTCGCTAGAAACACAAGGCTTGTCTCCTCCAGAAGCCAGACCAACTATTCCTCTGGTTTTTACAAGTTCTTTTTCGATAACGACAACCTCCTCTGCCTTCTGTATGATAGTCTTGAGGACTCCAGCCTATACTGGCCAGATGTTAAAAGTGGAATCAATAATTGAGATGGAACTTCAATGTGGAGAAAGACTGATTCTCATTTCATTAAGTAATTACAAGGTTCTGCTACATCTTTATATATACATTACAGGAAGAAAAGATCAAAAGGAAGAGTCCTAAAGTTAACTTTTTATTTTCTACTGATTTATAAGAAATCTTCTGCAGTCCGTTTCCTTGTTATTACTTTTCATCACTTTATTTTCTTTTGTGCATAATTAGTGCAGCTTTCAAGTTGACATGTCGCCCCATGCTTCTTTTTTGTTGTTTTACTTTTCTGTGACAGTGCTTTACACTTTTCTCCTGCTGAATTGTGCTTTTCATCAATTTGTTTGCTGCATGGTGTTCTCTGTATGCTGCAGTGTACTTGTGGAGTGTCTTCATGTTTCTTTTCTTTACATTTATCTTCAGTTTCGTGAGACTCCCCCTCAAGATGGGCATAGATATTGAGTATTCCCATCTTGGATAATAAGAACTGAAAAACAAAAACTGTTAAGGCCTTAGTGAAAATATCTGCTAGTTGGAATTTTGAAGCAATGTGGACGGGTGTGATGATCCCAGCTAAAACTTTTTCTCTAACAAAATAGCAATCCAGTTCTATATGTTTAGTTCTCTCATGGAAGATAGGATTCTTTGTGATATGAATGGCTGCTTGGTTATCACAGAGCAAGAGAGCAGGTTGTGGATGATCAATGTTAAATTCTTTTAGCAAACCGAGGAGCCAAATGATTTCACAGCTTGTAGAGGCTAGTGCTCTATATTTTGCTTCTGCTAAGGACCTAAAAACAGTCACTTGTTTCTTTGATTTCCAACTCACCAATGAGTCCCCAATAAATACACAAAAACCCGTGACTAATCTCCTAGTTTCGAGACAAGCAGCCCAATCAAAATCACTGTAGGCTTTCAAGTGTAGAGATGACTTTGATGACATGAAGATGCCTTGGCCTATAGAACCCTTTAGATACCTGAGGACTCTATAAGCTGAGTGTAGGTGAGCTCGTGATGGTCTGTCCATAAACTGGCTTAGCACATTTACTGCATATGTGATATCTGGCCTAGTAATGGTCAGGTAGATGTGTCTTCCAATGAGTCTTCTATAGATTATAGGGTCTTGTAAAATCTCTTTTGTGGTATGACTCAACTTGTGGTTTAACTCAATAGGTGTGGAGGCAGGTTTGGTGCCAAGCAATCCCGAGTCTTTCAAAATCTCGAAGGTGTACTTCCTTTGGTAAACATTTATTCCAGCTGATGATCTTGCAATTTCTAGTCCTAGGAAGTATTTGAGGGGTCCAAGTTCCTTGATCTTGAATTTTCCATGGAGGTGAGCCTTGAGTAGATCAATTTCTCTTTGAGAATTGCCTCCTATTATGATATCATCCACATAAACTAATAGTGTTGTGAAGGCTCATTTTTTATTCCCTTTGGTGAATAAGGAGTAGTCAGATTTAGATTGGTTAAAACCAATGGCAGTGAGTGAATTGAAGAATTTCGAAAACCATTGTCTTGATGCTTGTTTAAGTCCATAGATGGACTTATTCAGCTTGCATACCAATTTCTCCCCCTCAAGTTGCTCTCGGTGAATGTGATAGCGAGGTGGTAGATCCATATATATTTCCTCATCAAGATCCCCATGCAAGAAGGCATTATGAACATCCATTTGAGACAAAAACTAGTTCTGGATGGATGCCAAGGCAAGGAATACTTGAACTGTAGTAAGCTTAGCCACTGGGCTGAAGGTCTCTTGGAAGTCAAACCCTTCTCTTTGGGTGTAACCTTTTGCTACAAGCCTTGCTTTGTGTCTTTCAAGGGAGCCATCAGATTTGAGCTTGACTTTGAAAACATATTTGCAATCAATTGCAGTTTTGGTGGGGGAAGAGAAGTAACAGTCCAAGTGTTGTTCTTTTCTAAGGCACTGAATTTAGTATTGATGGCATCCTGCCAATGCTTGAATTGTACAGCTTCACTATAGGAGGATGGTTCAGAAAAGGATAAGAGGGAAGCAGAAACTGAATAGTGAGATGGAGAAAGGTGTTTGTGAGTCAAGTGTCGATGGAGTGGGTGAAGAGTCGAAGAGGATATATTGATGAAAGGATAGGAGGCTGCTATTTGATAGTGATATTGGTGGAGATAGGCAGATTGATGTCTTTCTCTTGTGGATCTTCGAAGGGATGGGTGGATAGGCAGCTCTGGTTGTTGGGGTGAGGGAGGAGATCATTCAAGGGAGGTAGGAGTTTAAGGCATAAGGGGCTAAGGTGTCTCGAATTGTGAGATGGGTTGTGACATGTGATTGGGTGGAGGTGAGTCATTTGTTGGGACAGGTTGTGACATGGAAGTGGATGAGAATGTGTCATCTAGCAATGTAGGAGGGAGTACAAGATTTTGAGGGAATGAGAGAGGAGGAGAAGGAATGGAGGTGGGAGATTGAAACGGGAACACAGATTCATGGAATGTGACATTTTTGGATATGAATGTGGAATGAGTTTCTAGGTCATAAAGTTTATAACCCTTAACATTTGCAGGATATCCCAAAAATATGCAAGATTTAGCTCGTGGCTCAAACTTAGTTCTGTGGTGCTTGGTAGTGCTGGCATAACTCAAGCATCCAAAGACTCTAAGGTGAGAATATGAAGGTGGTGAGGAAAAGAAAGCTTCATAGGGAGATTTATTTGAAAGAATGGGTGTGGGAATTCGATTGATAATGTATGCAGCTGTTAGAACTGCATCTCTCCAGAATTGAATGGGCAATCTAGCTTGGAAGAGAAGAGCTCGGGCCACATTCAAGAGGTGTTGGTGTTTCCTCTCAACATCACCATTCTGTTAAAGGGTATACACACAAGATTTCTGGTGAATAATTCCATGATCTTTATAAAAGCTTGCCATATCAAATTCAAGACCATTGTCAGTCCTGATTTTCTTTACTTTCTTATTGATTGAGTATTTATAAGCTGGAAGAATGACTGTAAAATGGATCTTGTATCAGATTTTAATTTCATTAGAAAAATCCAAGTTACTCTAGAAAAGTCATCCACAATAGTTAGAAAGTAGTGAAAACCTTGAATTGAGGCTTGAGAATATGGTCCCCATATATCACAATGCATCAAGTCAAAAGGGAGTAAACTAGAGGATACACTTGAAAGGAAAGAAAGATGCCTTTGTTTGGCCAAATGATAGATTTTACAATGGGAATGATCTTTGGACTTTACATTAGGAATATGAGAATGAATCAAACTCATTCTTTGTGGGGACAAATGTCCTAATCTAAAGTGCCATAGATCAAAGTCTTGTTGTGTGGTAGCTTGATTGAGTCGAGTTTGATTTGAGAGAGTTAAAGGAGGATCGATGCTGCTGTTATGAGGACAAGGCAGCAAATAATATAGGCCAGTATGGACTTTAGCAAGTCCAATCATCTTCCATGAAGAGAGGACCTAAATGAAGCACTTTTGAGAAAAATAGTCATACATCTGGTTTTTGAGTGAGCTTACTGACTGAAATCAAATTGAAAGTAAATGATGGAACACATAGAACATCAGTCAGGACTAAAGATTCTGAAAGTTTGACAATACCTATATGTGTAACTTGAGCCTTGGTACCATTAGGGAGTTCTACAAAGGCTGCAATGCAGGAAGGGGACTTGTCAAAAAAGGAGGTAGAGCACACCATGTGATCAGTGGCTCCCGTATCCATGATCCACGGTGTGTCATGAACATCAGAATTAGATTGTTCATTTTGAGAATGTGAGTTGTGTTTGCAGTGGTTTATGGAACTAAGATGGGATTGTTTAACAGGTAATGAGAGAGTGGTGAGGCAGTGATGTTTACCTGCTAGGTTCGAGTAGGATGTGATGGAGGAGCTGGTTTTAGGAATATCTAATTTAGTAGAAGCAGAAGTAGGAGTGGCCAGAGTAGGCAGAATTGGTTTGGCTTGTCCCAAGTTCAGCCGAGGGAATTAAGCATTGATAAGAGCCATGAGGTGCTGTGCTTGTGCCTGAGAGAGATTCAACTGAGAAGCACTTGGAGCAGGTGCTTCCTGAGGTGATGAGACAACCTGTGCAGCAACTTGATTTGTAGAATATGATGCAGTAGGATTATTTCCAAATTTAGTTTTGGTAAATATAAAGTTTGGTGGGAATCTTACTAATCTATAGCATTTATCCTTCGTGTGCCCAACCTTACCACAATGGTGACAAGTCAGATCATATTTTTCCCTTTTCTTTAGAATATTTTAGTATGCTAAAAGGGCAGAAGATTCAAAGACAGGTATAGCTACATTTCTTGCCTGCCTTTGTCTTTCTTCTTGCAAAATCAGTGAAAAAGTCTTGTCTAATGAAGGCAAGGGACTTAGTAAAATGATTTGTCTCCTCACAGAATCATAGCTATCATTTAAGCCCATCAAAAACTTAAAGACATAATCTCTTTGTTGGACCTCACCAGCAGTTCTCAAAGCATCACAAGTGCAACAAGGGAGTGGTCTGTAAGTGTATAATTCTTCCCAAATAGCATTGAGTTGTGTGAAGTAATCACTTACAGAGAGGTGTCCTTGAACAATGCTGCTGAGCTTGTGCTGAAGGTGATAGATTCAAGCTTCATCAGGTTGAGCAAACCTTTCTTTGAGCTTATCCCAAACTTGCTTAGCTGAGGTCATGAAAAGTACATTAGAAGTAATGTCCTTTGAAACAGAATTCAGGATCCATGCCAACAAAATGTTGTTACATCTCAGCCACGACATATATGAAGGATCTGTTATCTCAGGAGTATTAATGGTCCCATCTAGGAAGCCTAGTTTGGTTTTTATTGAAATGGAGAGCAGAAATGACCTGCTCCAAGATATATAATTCGAACCAGTCAATGGAGGTGACACAATGACAGTATTAGCATTGTCACTGTGATGTAAGAAAAATGGACTATTTGGGTCCTCAGCAATGGAAATAGGAGAAGAAGAAGAGGAGGAAGTCATGGCTTAAGAGATGAAATTAGTTTGCAGATCTTAAACAAATACAGCAGGACTAATAGCCTGCTCTGATACCATGTTAAAAGTGGAATCAAGAATTGAGATGGAACTTCAATGTGGAGAAAGACTGATTCTCATTTCATTGAGTTAAGTAATTACAAGGTTCTGCTACATCTTTATATATACATTACAGGAAGAAAAAGATCAAAAGGAAGAGTCCTAAAGTTGACATGTCGCCCCATGCTTCTCTTTTGTTGTTTTACTTTTCTGTGCCAGTGCTTTACACTTTTCTCCTGCTGCATTGTGCTTTTCATCAATTTTTTTGCTGCATGGTGTTCTCTGTATGCTACAGTGTACTTGTGCAGTGTCTTCATGTTTCTTTTCTTTGCATTCATCTTCAGTTTCGTGAGACCAAACCCGTGGATCGTAAGGTCCACTTGCCGCATGGGTGGCTGGGTTGTGGCTCAACATGCTCTATTTCGGTTGCTAAAAACGGGGGTTGTCATGGTTGAGAGTGTGGAGCACAAGTGGACTGCGGAGGTGCAACTGGGTGGCTCATGGTCGTGCCACTTGGTGGTTGGGATGGTTTTGAGGAGGAGCTTGGGTGATGGTTGTGGTTCACGAAGGAGGGTAGATGCTCTGGGGAGTTTGGTTGGTTGAGGTCATGAAAAGAAGGCAACGGCAACTTGGGTCTTCTTCATGCATGAGGGATAAGTGTATAAATATATATATAGGTGGTTGAAAACTAAACTCAAAACCCTAGAGATGAGGGAAGGAGGGACATGATCGAAACGGACGTGAAACGTGCATGCTGAGGGAAACGGACGTGATTGAAGCCGTGCATGTAGTGGAGTCAGGCACAGAATCTTACGGGCTTGGGCTGTTTGGCCATTTCAAAAATCTAGGCTCAAGTCTGGTAGTGAAAAAAAATAATAACAATAAGTGGGCTTTTTCATACTTTTAACCCAAAAAAATATTAAAAACAAAATACAGACTTGGTGCTAGGCTCGGGTGTTACACTTACAGAGAGATGGAGGCACAATGGCAGCGAGCTGGGCGGATGCAGTGGACGATGGCTATCCCGACGGAGGCACACTGAGCGGGAGAAAGAGATGAGCGAGAGAGAGAGGACGAACAGTGAGAGATGTGTGAGAGAGAAAAATAGAGAGGAAGAAAACCATGAGGTAGCAAGGCTGGGTGTGGCGTGAGGCGGAAGGAGCTCTTGGTGGAGGACGGTTGCAGTGGCTCAAGGTGGGAGCAGTGACTATTTGCCATGCTTGGAGGAGCAACTGTTTGCTCTATTTTTGGGTTGTAAAAACGAAGGAGAACTTGTGGTTTTACAAGGGCTGGAGCTTCCGTGGTGGCTGGGTTGGTTCCACGTGGAGGAAGCAGGTGCTCTGATTTGAGCTGCAAGAACAGGGTAGTTTTCGGTTGTTTGTCTCTTGGTTGAGGTGGTAGCTATGGTTCACAATGGAGGGTGGATGCTCAGAGGAGTTTGTATGGCTGAGGGCATGAAAAGAGGGCAGTGGCACTTATTCTAGGGTTGAGGATGCATAACATGCTTATAGGTTATAAGTAGAAATCAGATAAAACTTAAAGAAAAATGGAAGGGGGACGTGCATAAAGAAAAAGAAAACGGGCGTGAAACCGTGCGATAAGTCTAGAATCGTTCCACGGGTTTGGCTCTTAAGCCCAAAAAAAAATATTGGCCCATGACTTGGATTATGCATGAGATTATTGTTTGGGCTTTTTCCTNTTTTTTTTTTTTTTTAAGTGGGCTTAGCTGACCTGGGTGTTACATAATGAACAGTAGAAGCCCAAACTTATGTTTCATGCCCAAGCATGTTGGTTGATGAGCCATTAAAATGTTTCTTTTCTATGTGTGTGTGTTTTTTTTCCAAGTGTTTCTTTTTCCTGATCTGCAGTCCCATGGCATGAGCTTAGGCAGTAGAGGGATGGGGTGTCTGGGGTCTAGTTTAATTCTTAACTACAAGGTTCCTGCTGATCTTGTTCTAGTCAAAGCAACGGAGAAAATATATTCTACATGGCTTTTGTCTTCAAATGTTTCCGTTGGCTCACTTCAAAGTTGCGAAAGGATAAAATTTTTGATGATCTAATTGTCAAAGTGGGAGGGGGAAATAAAAATATTGGTTTACATAAATATCTGTTTGTGACTATTGGCAACTCACTTTGGCTTTGCTGTCCCGAAAAGAAAAAAGACAAACATTACCCCCAGATTTTTTTTATGTGCATAACAAATAACAAGAGTACTTTACCATTCAGATGGTCCTTTTTAACCTGGAGGGTGATTTGCAAGACTCCTTGGGTACTATGTAACTTTCTGATTGACAAAATTGTCAAAAAGGAACCGCTGAATAAAAAATATATCTGTGATTTATGATACAATACTTCATAGTTAGAATCATCTGATAAAATCCTGTCATTGTTCATTTATTTTCAAATTCCCACTCATTCTGATATCTTGAGGTGTCTTTCACCAAAATTACAGTTTAGATCTAGATTTATGTTATGTTATTGAATGATAAAATTTATAGTTGTGCCATTGGCATCTGAATTTCCTCTATATTTACTATATTCTGTTTCTGTAACTGAGGTGATATAAAAAAATATCAAATCATTGGTTGATGATGTTATTTCTTGTCGCTTTTTCACACACATCATGCTAGCCAAGCAGTCTGCAGCATTTGCATGGAATGGTTGTGATGTGCTCCGCATGCCTAGATTAGTGGATATAGTTCTTTAAGTTCAGAACTGTGAAAAGAGAGCCTTTGTGTAAATACCCTCAGGTGTTAAACTTACTATTTATGCACCCTGCAGCTTCTGTATTTAGAGATTCCACTTTGCATATGCAATGTTCGTCTGTTAAATATGTCTATTTTATTTAAAGCCGTTGTTCTTCTCCAATGGATATAGAATAGCTGATTCAGTTGGAGAAGTTCTGAAAGGATTGCGTTGTTACTTCGACAAGGTATTGCCAGTGATGCTTCTATACAAAAGTGAGCGTCAGCAATATGATGAAGCAATTTCAGATGATGTCTCTCCTTCAACTGTATATGGTGCTGAACATCTTTTACGCCTTTTCGGAAGGATAATCTTTTTTGTATGCCATAAGATTACTAATTCTGCTTGTTTTCACCAACCTTTTGATAAACTTGTAAGTAAATAGTATCCATATCCAAAATTCATTATATAACTCATATATGTTGTTGTCCTTTTCAAATTACCAATTGATTCCATTCCCACTGGAAAACCTAGCATTAGTGCAAAGTCAGCGGTTACATAAAACTCAGTTGATTTTTAGTGAGTCAAATCCAAGACAATGAAAAGTAACAAAACTGCAAAATCCCAATTTCATGTTGTCTTTTCGCTGCTAACTTTCTTTAAAAAGTATGTAGTGAACGTAATGCAACCATCTATGCAAACTGAATGAGCTTGAAGAGTTTGGCCTTTTGGGCGGCAGCAATGAGGCACCTATTGTTCCACGGAGAGAGAAAGATGTCTGTAAAAGTGGATTGCCGCTGTTGCTTGTCCCGTGCTAGTTATTTCTAATTGTTAATAATTCTAAAACTGCTTAATGTAGCATCTTTTTGGTTTTTTTGGTTGTGAAAAGTTATAGCCATCTTTACTTCGTGCTTGTAATGTAATTCTTCCCCCATCTGCAGTTAAGTTGCCCGAGTTATTGTACCATGACAACATTGAAGAGGAGACATTGATGGAACTGCAGCAAAAATTAATTGACTTTCTCAAGTATAGCATCTATTCATTATGTTTAACATATATATATGTCCATGTGTGAAAAATGAAATCGAGAAAATAAAAATGCATGTTATAGATATTTGTTCAGGATGATCTACTATGTATGCTACTGATTCAAAAAATTCAATCTTGTATTGCTGAGATTTATACAGCGAGTGGCAAACATTGATTTTATTTGTGTTGGAAGCTTGATTTTGGCTGAGCATGGCATAACGAAAGTGTTTCATTTCATTTAATTGAAAGTGCAAAGTTCATCAAAGTTAAGTGTGTCACTTCATTTGTATGTGTTGATCTCGCGTAGATCTATGTGCGAATAGAAAACAAGGCCGGATAGCCTGCCTCAAACATGATTTATTGAAAGTTTCTAACTAGGCATCATGGCTATACTAATGCTGAGAGATTATCCATCTTGTGATGCAGGTTCTTACAGAAGCATCAGAGTGCATTTTTCCTATCTACGTACCACGTACCAGAAGATATTGAAACGAGCACCAACAAATAAGATGGGTCGGTTGTAAGTTTTCGGCAACAGACATTGTACATAGTACATTAGAAATACAGTTTTAGGTAGATGTCTTATCACCATTTTGAAATTTGAATCTGTGCTTTCCTGGATTTCAATATTCGTGAAACACATATCCAGTTTCATGTTAGTTCTATAGATCCTTTGTGAATTTGAGGGGGGGATATTATGGGCAACATCTATGGGAGGATGATGCCACATAAACTTTCCCCATAAAGTTCTGTATGCCAGTACCCTAGACTAGTGTTGATATCTAACCACAATGGATAGCAACAACATGAAATATATGATGAATGGGTAATTATGTAACACATGTCTGTATTATGATAATTGCATGTCATGTGATTTTGTTATGTGAATGCTTTTCAGTATGGAATCAGATTATCTACCTTTGCTAGAAGAAAATGATATGCATCTAATTGAAATACTAACAATTTTAAAGATATCAAGTGCAAAGTTAATTACTTTAATTGGAATGGCCATTCTAGTCACAAGACAAAAATGTAGACTGGTTGAAGGTGAGGTTACTTTTCTTTGGCAATAGATTGTGACCTTGGAATCTAAGTACATGGTAGTCGCAGTCTTCATTATGCCTCAATTAAGGCCTTATTTGGATGTTGAGTTGAATTCTTTATAAATAGTAGTGAGTTGAGATCGTAGAATGAGTTTTATAGGGTCCACCTACGATGAGTTTAGATGTGTTTGGATGTTAAAATAAGTTTAGATGTATTTAGAGGAAATTGAAAAAGATTGTGGATTCCGCGTATAAAGAGATTTTGAGTTAAGATGAATTTAATAATTTGAGAGTTGAATGTTTGGATGTTAGACTCAGCTTCCGTTTGGATTAGAAATTGACCTCAATTTATCTCAACTCATTTCATCATTACAATTTTCTTTAATTTTTACACAAAATATAATTAACACTTTAATTTTTTTAAATTTCAAAATAATAATAATATTAAAGAATAATATTTTAATCCAAACGTACCTTTCAAGTTTCAAACGGAGTGATAGCGTTCGAATTTGAATTTTCTATTTTTGACAAAGAAAATAGAGCAAGAGTTTGAATTTTGTGTCAGATGGGGAGGAAAGATATTAATGAAGAGTGAGAGTACATATCAGTCATCAGAATCTATCAAACGGAGAACGTCACATAGGTATTGACATTTTTTTGTTTAAATATACGTTGATTTTTTTTTTTGTTATAATTGTTTTATTAAATATTTTATACAATTTAAAGAGAGATAAACAAATTATATAAATTCTGCTGCATTAAATATTGCTAGTGCAGCATTTATATCAATTCATACCCTGGGATTTACAATTTTACATTCTATGTTTATTTCTTTCCTTATTATAAAAAGCATTTCGATAAAAAAAAAAAAAATTACTGGAATTCTCAATCGTATCTGAATCGAATCCTCCAGCAAATTTTCATTAGAATTTTTAGTGAAATTTTGATGTGGCATATCGGGTGTGATTTGTGATGGTGTGTAAATGTCACATATGTAAATAATAATAATGATAATGCAAAATTATAAAAAATAATTTTTTTAAAGATTCAAAAATCAACGGGTGGCCTCATTTGGGAGCCACCATATAAAACAACCAATTTCTTTAATAATCAAAACTACACAAGAGAGAGTTATTGAGAAGTTAAGATAATATCCGCCACAATATGTATAGGGATGCTCCAAAGTAGATGCGTAGTTTAACTTATAATCTGGATTTTCCTGTATTGATAAGTCACAATTGTAACTTCGGTTCATTGAATGAAATTAAGTATGCTTTCAAAAAAAAAAAAAAAAAAAAACTAGATAAGAGATTATGTTCACATGATTTCATGTTTACAAAACAAAATCAAAATATTATCCCTGTATTAATTAGTGGAGGAATCGTGTCCTCGTTAGAATGGGAAGACATTTGATTTCAACGAATTAAGAAGAAATAAACTTTCGATGTAATGCGATAATGGAAGCTCTTAACTACATGGCTTATACTTCAAAAGACAGATTAGTCAATGATATAATTAGAGTCCCATTGAAACATTTTAAAGAACAAAAACTTTTTATTCTCAAACAATATATAATCTTATACACCACTTACTATTATCATTTATCAAAATGTGAAATCACAGTTTCATTTTGCACTTAAAATATTATATTATTTCCATCTGATTTGTTTATCAAACTGCTATGAGAATGTTTCACCACAATGAGAAGCTTCAAATACTGCACCGGCCATCTTGTTTTGGCTACCAAAGACATTGACAATTGTCTAGCTATTGCCAAGTCTAAAATTTAGTTAAAAATTTGAGGTTTTGGCTAAATCCAAAGCCATTGAAGAAACTAGTCCACATTAAACTATCAATCTCAAAGTCAAAATAATAATATAATATTATATATTTTAATAATAATTTTTATTTTTTTAATATTTTGCAAAATACACTTCATATATTGATTAATAATTTAATTTTTACTTAAAATTATTGTTTTCCAACTTTGTTTTCAACCTAATTATCCAACAAGCACATTTTGCCAACCCTTCTCACACCCAATAATCACATAAACAATTTTTGTCAACTTTTCTTCTACCCAACATCCACATTTACAATTTTGTGAAGCCAACAAAAACAATTTAGAGTAAAATATTGTTTTGGAGATGAACAATAGCTAACCAAATTTAGAGAAAGGAATGACTTTACTGTAGCTCAAAAGTGGAGCCAGAGTTTTGACTACTCCAATACAGACCACTTTAATAAAAATTAGCCAAAATTTGAATAGGGACTGACATTTGATTAGGCCAATGCGAGTTCTCTAACATTGCTAGCTAATTCCTTCCTTTTTTATTCAAAACAGTATATTGATCTGGCTGTGAGATTTGCCTGTGTATCCATTGCTTTTCTTTCTAATTTCTTCTGTCTCATGAACCTTTTTAACCTTTATAACTTTACACTCGTTGGTACGACTATCGTGATCGTGCAAACATGATAGGTTTCTTTGTCCATCAATTCAATCAAAATATTTTGACTTCCACTCACAATGTGAAGAATTATCCACTTACTAGCAAGATATTCACAGGGGATATTTATATATATTTTTAAATATTATCTACAATCTTCAATAGTAGCAGTCGTATTGAAGGTGGGGAAGAAGGGGAAGAAAGGGAGTATGGCCATTAAGCATGACATGTCCAAAGCTTATGATAGAATCGACTGACCTTATGCAGAAGCAGTCATGAAGAAGCTTGATTTTTGCGATGAGTGGATTGAGTTAGTTATGAAATGTATCACCTCCGTTACTTACTCTGTGTTAATCAATGGTAAGCCAAGTGCAAAAATCCTCCCTTTGAGGGGCTTGAGACAAGGGGATCCTCTATCCCCTTACTTGTTAATTTTATGTGCTGAGGGATTGAGTTCATTACTTAACTACTCAAATTTGCAAGGGGGTACAAAAGGGGTCACAGTTGTGAGAGGGGGACTCAGAGTAAATCATCTGCTATTCACAAATGACTGCCTATTATTTGGGAGAGCTAGTGTGGAGGGCTTTGCAAGTGCTATTATTAAGATATGAAAGAGCTTCAGGGCAGTTTCTGAATAAGGAAAAGACTACAGTTTTCTTTAGTTCAAACACATCTGGGGTGGACAGAAACTTAATCCTAAGGGAAGAGGGTCTCTGGTACAAGGTAGCTTTGAAAAATACTTAGGTTTACACACCTTGGTTGGTAGATCCAAGTATAACACTTTCAGATGCATTAAAGAGAGAGTGTGGCAGAAAATTAATAATTGGAAGAATTGTTTTCTTTTGGGGGTAGGCAAGGAGATCATGATCAAGGCTGTTTTACAAGCAATACCCTCCTACACAATGAGTGTCTTCAAGCTGCCTAATAAACTTTGCAAGGAGATCAATGTCATGGTCTCAAAGTATTGGTGGGGAAATCAGCAGAAAACCAAAGGAATTCAATGGAGAAGTTGGGAAAATTTTGGGAAAGCCAAAGGTAAGGGAGGGTTGGGTTTAAGAGATATGGCAAGTTTTAATTTAGCCCTCCTAGCCAAACAGGCATGGAGATTGCTACATAGTCCTCATTCATTGGTGGCCAAGATTTACAAAGAAAAATACTTTAAAAATTCCTCCATCATAGAAGCTAGTTTGGGGAATGCTCCTTCTCTGATGTGGAGGAGTATTTGGGGCTCATTGGGACTTCTAAACGAGAGGTTAAGATGGAAAGTAGGGAATGGAGCAAAAATCAACATTAGGGGTAAAAAATAGCTACAAACCCCCTCAACTTTTAGGGTCCAATCACCTATCTTGATCCTAGATGCAAATGCAAAAGTCAGAGATCTGATTGATGCTGATTTAAAGCAATGGGATGAAGAGTTAATTAAGACAGTTTTCAGCAGAGATGAAGCTGAGCACATTTGTTGTATTCCAATTAGCATAATGAGAGTGGAGGACAAGATAATATGGGGTCCCTCAAGTAAAGGAGTTTTCTTTGTCAAGAGTGCTTATTTTTTGGAGGAAAACAGAAAGAAGAATGTGAGCGGGGAGTCTTCAATAGAGGAGGTGATGAACAGTAGGTGGAAGTCTATATGGGATATGAAAATCTCTGGTAAGGCCAAGTTTTTTATGTGGAAGGTAGGGAACAATCTTCTAGCAATGAGAGGCAACCTTTTTGCAAAAAAATTCACTGATAACCCATTATGTCCTATCTGTTTGAGGGAGGAAGAATCTATTATGCATGTCCTTTAGCACTGTCTAGTAGCCAGTGATGTGTGGGCCGAGGCTCATAGAGCAACTCAGAAGTGGATTGTGAGTGAAGTAGACCTGCTGAAGTTATGGGAGGATTTGGCAAGGAAGATTAACAAGAATGAATTAGAAGAAGTTGCAGTCATCATGAGGGGTTTGTGATTAAGAAGGAACAGGCTTATTTTTGAAAACAAATTCTCTAGCCCGGGAAATGACATTAGAACTGCAAAAGAATTTCTGAGAGAATATCATGCAATAGAGGAGGGAACAATAGAGCTAGGCAGGCCTTACAATTGTATTTCACCTGAAGTTTCCCAAAAATGGCTACCACTAGGTGAAAACAGCTTCAAAGCGAATTGGGATGCAGCCTGTGACACCAAGTAAAGGCAGATGGGTATAGGTGTTATAATCAGAGATGAAAATGGGGATGTCATAGCAACTTACAGTGGAGCGAGGGGTAATGTGGATCAACCAGTAATAGCAGAAAGTTTTGCACTTAGAAAAGCATTGGAACTTTGCAGGGACTTGGAACTTAACAAAGTAATTTTTGAAGGGGATGCTTAGAACATTGTGAAAGTAGTTTATAACCCAGATGAAGAACTGTCATACCACGGCAGCATTATTGAAGACTCAAAATCTATTCTAAGTATTTGGTCCAATTGGACAGTACAATATACACAAAGTGATGGGAACCAAGTTAGGCTCAGTCTTAAAGATCGTTTGCAAGTCAGATAGGCCAATTACAAGGTCAAGAGCCAAGAAGATTAAGGAGGCAATGCAAGAATTGGTACAATCCACTTTGTATGAGTCTAGCAAGAGAAACATTCAAGATGGGCTTGAATGAAGAAGATCCAATTTTGATTTATTTGATACAAGAAGTGGAAAACATGACTTAGACTATTTGGGCCTATTGTTATTGAAGGCTTTTAATTTGCTAAAATATTTATTTTATTAGTTTAGAATAAGTGGGTTTGAGGACATTTGGCCCACATATGTCTTATTTCTTTTGAACTAGGGTTTTGGGAAGGCCTAGTATTTTGGCCAAGGGCTTATTTGGAAAATTACAATTTTAGGAACTAGGGTTTTGAAGAGAGGTACTGTAGTGATTACTGTAGCCGGTACTGTTCATGCGACACTATTCATCTAGTACTAATTTTGGAAGAATGGGGTTTATTTTGTACTACAGTTTCAATTAGGTTTTTCTTTAAATACTCTTTGTAGCCTCATTTTAATCAGTTTATGAAATTTGATGAATTTATTCATTGTGAGTTGAGTTTTACTCCTCTTGTTCTTAATTGAACTTTTAAACTTATCAAAAGTAAATCACAACCTTTGTGGCGTTCCTCCTTATAATTTGGGTTCTTGAGACCGGTTCTTCAACGAGTCTAGATTTTATATAATCTAGGTTCTTGAAATAAGTTCTCATTGGGTCTTGATTCTCCATCCATTTGATTTGAATTTGACTTTCTTGGGTGAGTTTTCAATTTGATTGTGGGTTCAAGGGATTCCATTCCTACGGGTTCATATCATTTGGTATCAGAGCTCGGTTTCCAATCAGGTCTGATTCTATCTTTTAATTCTTATATCTTTAAATTTAATTATAGGGTTTCATTGTTCTAGGGTTGGAAAAAAAAATATAAACAAATAGTACGCTGCCAAAATTCTTTGGGTTTTGGGTTTGGCTGAAATTTACATCTCCTAGAGTTTTAAAATTCTAGGATTTTTTGCATCTTGAAGTTTGTCAATTGTTTGGAATGTCGTTCCATTGATTCTCTTCTATTTCATTGTCAATTTTTGTGTGTTTGAATTCAATTGCTTGATTTTTAATTGAATATTGCTGTTTGTGATTGAATTAGAGAAAAAGAAAAGAAAAGAAAAAAAAAATTCGAAAAAAAAAATTTTGAAAAAAAAATTCAAAAAAAAAAAAGGGGTAACATTCTTATATGTTGCTACATAGTTACAACAAAGAGAAATAAAGACATTTGTTGATTGAGGTTTATCATCAAATGGGCTGAAAACATCTTTCTAGTGGGTATCTTGTTTTATCATTACTCTTTTCCTCATATAAATTCCTTGAGTCTAGTGTCATTTTATTCATTCTTTGTTTCTTGCTCTTGTTTCTTGCATCTATATTTCTGGTTGGAATAATCCAAGGTTGTATTGTCTTGATTTAGTTCAACTAGTTCTAAAAGAACTTAAACGAGAAAACTATTGAGGTAAAAGGCAAGAGTGTGTAAGACTATTATCGGGAAAAAATCAATTAAGAGTGAAACACGAGTGGAGTGCCATTATTCAAGAGTAAACACGTAAGGGAGTGTGTGAGGTTTTCTCCTAACATTCTTTTTGTGCAACACATTATGACATCTCATAGGAGTGACTAATCACCAAAGGGGATGGCAGATAACTCATTCTTTGTGTTGCAAGCCATGCAACAACAGTTTGAGCGGTTGAACTTGGTGTTGGGTGAAGTGAGGGATAGGATGGATCAACGAGAAGTCCTGATCAGAAATTTGCAAGGTGGGAGAGATAGGAGGTGACGTGAGCCTAGTATTGAGATTGGGTATAAGAATGAAGAGTATAGGGAGTCTCTTGTTGCTAGGCGTGCTCTCAATACACAAATTAAGATGGATGATACAGAGCAAAGGAGAGAGAACATTTTTCATACTAGATGGCACATCAATAACAAGGTATGTAATATGATCATTGATGTGAAGAGTTGTATTAATTTTGCTAGCACTACTTTTGTTGAGAAATTGAGTTTACCTACCTTGAAACACCCCAGACTATACAAGTTGCAGTGGTTGAGTGATTGTGGGGAAGTTAGGGTAAATAAGCAAGTGCTAGTTTCTTTTTCCATCGAGAAATACCAGGATATGGTGCTTTGTGATGTCGTGCCTATGTATGCTGGACATATTTTGCTGGGAAAGCCATGGCAGTATGATAGGAAGGTGATCTATGATGGATTAAGGAACATGTACAGTTTTGAAAATGATGGAAAAATAATTAAACTTGCTCCTTGAACTCCAACACAGGTCCGTGGGGACCAACTAAAACTGAAAAGTTAGAGTGATAAAAAAAGCATGAGTGAAAGTGAGATTGAGCCACAAAGCAAGAGTGAATGTGAGATTGAGAAAAAAAGAAATAGTGAGGCCGAAAAAGAGAGAGAGAGAGAGAGAAAAATGAGAGAGAGAAAAGATGAGGGTGAGGCTAAGACCTTAAGAAAAAGTGAGAATGAGTTGAAAAACAATTGTGAGGTCGAGGGTTCAAAAAAAGATGAAGAAAAAGAGAGTGATAGAAAAAAAGAGAGTGAAAAGAAGAAAGAGAGTGAAAAAGAAAAGGAGAGTGGAAAGAAAAGGAAGAAAGAAGAAAATGAGAGAAAAACAAAGAGAAAAGAGAGTTTTTATGCTAAGGCGAGTTTTAACAGTAACGAACTTGACATATGTTTGCCTAGTGTTATTGTCTCTTTGTTGCAGGGATATGAGGTCGTGTTTCTTAGCGGTGTGTTTAGTGGATTGCCACCTATTAGGGAGATAGAGCACTACATTGATTTTGTGACAGGTGCAACAATTCCAACCTGACCTTCCTTTGAAGAACATGAATCCTTGACAAACTTGAGTAGACAAGGTAAGTTGTTGACTAGAATGCATGCTAAGTGGAAGGACTGTATTGAGACTTTTCCTCATATAATCCAATACACACATGGTAAGAAAAATCTTGTGGTTGATGCCTTAGTAAGAATGTATGTCTTTGTCTTCATTTTAGATGTAAAATTATTGATATTTGAATATGATAAGGAACTACATGCTAATGATGATGACTTTGCTAGTGTGTACGGAGTGTGTCACAAGGCATCTTTTGGTAAGTGCTATAGACTAGATTGGTATTTGTTTAGAGATGATAAACTTTGTGAGCCTACTAGTCTTATACGTGAGATGCTATTACATGGATGTGGTTTGTTGGGTCATTTTGCTATGAAAAGGATTTTAAATGTGTGGCGTGACCATGGGTGGAAGTATTGCCTGCCATTCATTGAGTTTGCATATCATTAGAGTGATCATTTTAGTGCAAAGAAGATTTTAGATCTGTTGTATGAATATTTGTGGGAGTTTTATTTACTATTCATTGAGATATTGCATAAACGTTTGTTGGAGAATCCTTTGCCATTCATTAATGTGTTACGTGAACGTTTGTGGGAGTATCATTTGCCATTCATTAACATGTTGCATGAACGTTTTTGGAAGTCTCATTTGTCATTTATTAACATCTTGCATGAACGTTTGAGCAAGTATTGCTTGCCATTCATTGAGTTTGCATATAGTTGGAGTGGTCATTTTGGTGTAAAGAAGATTTTAGATATATTTCATGAACCTTTTTTGGAGTATTGTTTGTCATTCATTGAGTTTACATATAATTTGAGTGTTCATGCTACTAATAAGTTTTCACATTTTGAGATTGTTTATAGACTTAATCCATTTACTCATTTAGATTTAATGTCTTTACTTATTGATGACAGGAGTAACTTGGATGGACATTTCAGATTTCTTGAAAAAATTAAGGAAAATTTATATCAAGTAGATCTTTCAGGTAAGTATCATGTTTATGTTATTTTTAATATTACTAACATTTTCCCCTTTGATCCAGGTGGAGATTCAAGATCGAATCCTTTTAAGAAAAGGGGGAATGATGGGAACCAAGTTAGGCCCAGTCTTAAAGATCGTTTGCAAGTCAGATGGGCCAATTACAACGTCAAGAGCCAAGAAGATTAAGGAGGCAATGTAAGGATTGGTACAATCCACTTTGTATGAGTCTAGCAAGAGCCCAACATTCAAGATGGGCTTGAATGAAGAAAATCCAATTTTGATTTATTTGATACAAGAAGGGGAAAACATGACTTAGACTATTTGGGCCTATTGTTATTGATGGCTTTTAATTTGCTAAAATATTTAGTTTATTAGTTTAGAATAAGTGGGTTTGAGGATATTTGGCCCACATATGTCTTATTTCTTTTGAACTAGGGTTTTGGGAAGGCCTAGTATTTTGGCCAAGGGCTTATTTGGAAAGTTACAATTTTAGGAACTAGGGTTTTGAAGAGAGGTATTGTAGCGATTACTGTAGCTGGTACTGTTCACGTGGCACTATTCATCTAGGGCTAATTTTGGAAGAATGGGGTTTATTTTGGGCTAGGGCTTCAATTAGGTTTTGCTTTAAATACTCTTTGTAGCCTCATTTTAATCAGTTTATGAAATTTGATGAATTTATTCATTATGAGTTGAGTTTTACTCCTCTTGTTCTTAATTTAACTTTTGAACTTATCAAAGGTAAATTATAACCTTTGTGGCGTTCCTCCTTGTAATCTGGGTTCTTGAGACTGTTTCTTCAACGGGTCTAGATTTTAATATAATCTAGGTTCTTGAAACAAGTTCTCATCGGGTTTTGATTCTCCATCCATTTGACTTGAATTTGGCCTTCTTGGGTGAATTTTCAATTTGATTATGGGTTCAAGGGATTCTATTTCTGCGGGTTCATATCACAAAGGAACACAAACACAGTAGCTCACAGTTTGGCTAAGGCAACATTACATTCAAATGTAGAGAAAGTTTGGATAGAAGAGGCACCAACCTTTATTTCTTCCTGTTTACTGAAAGACAGGGAGGACATTGTAGACACTGTTCTATGAATGAATGAAAGTATGAGGTTTATTTAAAAAAAAAAAAAAAAAGTAGTAGCAGTCGTATACTGCAAGATTGTATGCCCCAAAATACAAGATGCCAATGTTCAAATTTTAGAGGGATGGCAGTGGAGGAAAGATGGTTGTACAGTGCGAGAGTAATGGTCGTCCCTCTTCCGACCAAGTTCAAGGTCTAGGGATCCATTGGAACACTTGGAGACATTCAAGGCCCACATGACCCTTTTCGGGTTTTTGGGAGAGGTCGTGTGCCGAGCCTTTCAACTAACGTTGCGAGGTGTGGTAAGAGCCTGGTTTGGATCGTTACCACCAGGGTTCGTTGACGGCTTTGCCGAGCTGGTTCGTCTCTTCCTAATGTAGTTCATGGTAAGCCAGAAGAGGAAATGCCCAGCTGCCTACCTCCTAAAGGTAAAACAATGTGACGATGAGAGCCTGAAGTTGTACCTCTCCCGATTTAATCGAGAGCGTATGACTACGAACGACCAGGATGAGAAGATCACCTTGGCGGCCCTACGAGGGGTGATCTGGCCAAGGAACCCATTCATGATAGAGATAGCACGAAAGTCCCCCATGACTCTGAGGACACCCTCCGGGCTTTGACGGCCTCTCGAAGAATAGAGCTGGAACAGGTGGACAAGAAAGCTGCAGGGCAGAATAGTGGGGTGAACCAAGAAAGAAACAAATAAGGTGCACATGAAGTCAAACGGAGGAACGAGGCATCGGTCCTGACGCGTGGCAGACCACACGCGAATACGAGTATGGCTGTGGAAGGCAACTGCACCCTGAGCTCGCGGGAGGAACCTCAACAAGGTCAGGAGAGCAGTAGATACTGCACCTACTACCAATCAGATTGGCATCGGACTGAAGATGCTATATGTTGAAATGGAGGATGGAAGAATTGGGGAACTTGCTAGAACATCGACGTCAGGAGGACAAAATGCTGGTACGGCAAGCAAATGACCACCTAAGGCCCCGGCAGAGTGAGAGCTTAAGGAGACAAAGGGCCAAAGGGGGGCCCCAAGGAGCCCAAGGTGTCGAAGCTCTGTCAGGGCAGGTACCCCGATAGGCCAAATCTGCACGATCATGGGGGGAATATGCTGGAGGAGGACCCACTTTATTGGCATGAAGGGCCCATGCCGGCAGGGCACAATAAAAGGAAGTATTCACTACAGGGAAAGCCACTACCGACACCAGGAGACACATGGGGGAGTCGCCATAACATTCAGTGAAAAGGACGAAGAAGGCATCCTCCACCCCCATGACGATGCCTTGGTGGTCACCATAGAGGTCGCCAACTTCACCACTCAAAGAGTCTTGGTCAACAATGGTAGCTCAGTAGATATCCTATTCTAGGAGACCTTTGTCAGGATGGGAATCAGTTCGGACTGATTGCGCCCTACGCCAATGCCGCTCAAAGGTTTCACAGGAGACATCGTCCAGCCAATAGGAGCCATCACCCTATCCATTCTAGTCGGGGAAGGCCTCCATAACTTCAACTACAATGGTCGATTTCCTAGTGGTGAAGACCATATCCTTATACAACGCAATATTGGGCCGCCCGATCTTGAACAATCTGAAGGCGGCAGCATTCACATACCATCTCAAGATGACGCTCCTTACCGACGCAGGAGTGGGAGAGATCCGAGGCGAACATGTAAAACCCAAGCCTAAACCAGTTCTTACCAAAGGAGCATTATGGCGTCGCTTTCAGGTAAGGCTTTAAGCCTTTGTTTTCTTTTTCTGTTCCTTTGACGGTTTCTTCCTCTCTCCCTCTCTGATTTTCAATTTTTGCTTGTTCCGAATCTCACTCCCACTTTTTCATCAACTTCTCAACCGCATCTCTTTTTCTTCACTTTCAGAATTTTCACTTTCATCAGACTCTCTCCCTCATCCCATCCTTTTCTCTCTCTCCCTCTTGCACGCAAGCTAGCATCGTTGTCGCTGCCTTCATCCCTCTCTTTTTATCTATTTAACTTCTCTACACCACGTCGCTAGTAGAAACGCCACCATCCAACCACCACAGGACAACCTCCATGGCTTATCACCTTCATGTCCTCGTTTAGGAACCAACCTAATCCCACGGCACCCAAGCTCCGTCGCGCCCAACCAGCCATCACCAACCTTCGTGGGAAGTAGAAACCGAAATTGCTCTGGTTTAGGCCCATAGAATAGAGCAATGCCACCCCCAAGCATGCTGCTCGTCTACTAACGTACCACCATGCATCACCGAGCAACACCACCGAGACATGCACCTTGCACCACCACGAACCACCTTACCCAACTTAGAGTTGTTGTGAGCTACCATCACAGCACCTTTACCCCTCTCAACTACTCCCTGTCGGCATGGTCTTCATGCTTTCTCCCTCTCTCTGAACTCCACCGCCTGCCACGGAGGAGGCTACCGTGATTGTATCTCGCCAGCCTAGCCCCCTGCACCTTCACGTGTTCCCTACTCTCCCTCACTATGCCGCTGTCGACATCCACCCAGTGCCGACCCAATATGTTGTCACGAGTTTTCCCTCACGGTGAGAGCAAGGTAGTGTTATGTTTTATTCCCAGAAATCTGCCCATGCATTTTATGATTTTTTTTCCTAAAATATCCCTGTTATTAGGCGGATTCTATTTTGGGTCATTGTCTAGATATTATATACATTTTTGTGAATGCTGGGTTTTAATATAAGATCGTATAAAGAAAATAAATGAGGATTTAAATTGTATTACATTAACTTTAATCCTTTGTTGCATAGCATCTGGAAAGCATGTTGAAGAAATTGTTTCAAGTACAATTACATTACTTTCAATAGTAATAAAAAAGATTTTTGTTTTTATTAAATGAGTTTTCCATTATTTGAATTTGATATAAGAATATTATTAACTTGTAAATTAGAATTATTTAATCTGTTTTAAAACACTAAGCCGATTATATGATACAAGTCCTTGATGGTTTTTAAATTAGATATGATTCAAAATATCTATGAATTTCTACTGCTTAAGAAACTTATGAATTTCCTATTACATTATATGTTGGTAGTATTAAATTGTCGTTTTAATAATCGTTTATCGAGATATGAGTTTTAAATATGATTAAGTTAATTTTTTATATGAATCTAAGTTATTTTGCCATATTTGATAAAATTATATTATGTTAAGTTAAGATTATTTTTAATGATAATGTATTTATTAGATTTCTGATAACTGGATACTTATCAAAGCTATTTTTGTAGTATGAATAAGTAGATGGAGAGTTTTAGCAGTCATTCTAGAAGTTTAGTAACATTTAGTGTTCCGTATAGGTGACGATTGTTATTTGCAGAAAAAGAAAATGAATTGAGGTTGGTTTATAAAAATGTGCATGTAGTTTTAAAAAGAAAAGGTGAAAAACAACCTTCGTATATGTTTTGCATTCACTCATGAGATATGTTGAAAGAGAAAGAAATTCTTTGGACATGAATAAGTGTAGACATGAGCAATATTTGACATGTTTCTAAAATGTACAAAAGAGAGAATATGAAAATTGAGATTTTTGTACATATGAATATGAAAATGATTTGGATCTATTTTTGATCAAATGGAAATGATATGAATATATTCAGCACGTGTTTTGATATGATATGGACATGAAAAACCTTTGGCATACTTATCTGTTTTGATTCTGATTCTGAATATGGTTTTGATATGATGATACTGGTTCACGTGATATGGTTTGTACCACCATGATATGATATGATATGATATGATATGAGTGCACCCACTTTGGAAATAAAGTGGTCCTTTATGTGTTCTTTCCTATGTGCACACTCGGGACTCCTAGATTGAAAAATGGGAAGTTTCATAATATGATACTGCCTGGTTTGGCCACTAGGGATAGCATAACTCTACCACGAGGTTTAAACATGGTATATGATATGATATGATAAGACACGATATGATATGATAAGATGAAGATGTTCAGTTATGTTATGCCAAAGCGTTTTTGAATATGAAAAGAGTCTTTGAATATGAACAGTTGGTTTTTGAATATGAAAATAGTCTTTGAATATGAAAAGTGTCTTTAAATATGAACAGTGAGTTTTTGAGTATGAAGAGATTGAAAAGACGCTCTGATTTTCTGATAGCTTGTTTCTGAGATTTGCATATGAAAATAAAATGTTTTGTTTTTGCATTCTGAACTCTCTAAAAAGGCTCATGTTTACATACTAGTATATGTTTTTTACTTACTGAGTTGTTGATAACTCACCTCTTATCTCCATAATATTTTTCAGATGATTTTGATGGTACAGCTGGGGATCAAGACTAGAAATCTTGTATAAGGCTACTTGAGCATAGTGGATCAAGTAAAAAGATGGTATTTTGCTTATTGGAGATTTAATTTGATAGTTCTGTTTTGCTCTGCTGACTTGGTATCTTGGAAGGTTGATAGACTTATTTTGAGATTTTTGTGGCGTTTAGATTAATCTTATTGGAGTAGTTGATCTAAAATAGTGAGTTGTATGTGTTATTGAAAACATTGGAGACTATAACTATATGGTTGAAAAATGATTTTGAGTGACAAGGAGTCCGACTCCATTTTGTTAGAATCAAAGCATAACCAAACTTGGAGTCGAATTTTCTGATTTTTACTCAACCCTAATTTGATATTTAGAAGGGGACTCTTAGAATTTATGTCCTAGTAAACATTTATCTCATTTGGATAGTCAGATGAGATGAAATAATATGTGAATAGTAGTAAAATGGTTTGTGAATAATAGTAAAATTGTTTGATAGTGTTTTAGAAAAAGAGAGAAAAAATTGAATAAAAATAGTATAAAGCAAAAATATTAGTAGAATATAATTTTTTTTAATATTATTTATGTTTTGAGATTTAAAAAGTTGAATTATTTGTGTTTTTTTTAATATTATTTATGTTTTGAGATTTAAAAAGTTTGGCTGCTATGTAAGAGGTAAGACATGTCATCTGAAAATCTTGGCATGATTTCTGATTGTGTATTTGAATATGACTTGGGTCTGATTATGTTTTGTTCTATTTCTGTTAAGGCCCAGCCACGGGTATAATGATGGTTTATAATCCTACCACAGGGTGAAACATGGCATACGATCCCACCACAAGTATAATGGTAGTTTATAACCTTACCACGAGGGTCAAACATGGCATACGACCCAGCTACGGGTATAATGGTGGTTTATAATCCTACCATAGGGGTTAAACATGGTATCTGTCCTGATGTAATACTCTAATATGCTACAAAGATAAGGATTTCTGTCTGTGATATGCCAAGGGATTTTTGAAATAAGAAAGTTTTATGAAAGCTTGGTTCTGACTTTTTGATAATGTGTTTCAGTTTATGTATTTTGAAAGTAAATATTTTTTTATGCCTACTGAACGTTGTAAATGCACATGTTTACATGCTAGTATATGTTCTCTGCTTACTGAATTATTGATAACTCACCCCCTTTATCTTCATAATATTTTCAGATGACTTTGATGGTTCAGTTGAGGATTAGTAATAGAGTTTGTGGGCAAGATTAGCTGTGGATAGTAGTTGGGTACCTTAGAGTACTGGTGCTGTTGATGGATTTATTTATTTAGTAGGTTGATTTTAGTATGTTTAGACGGTTTATGGAGAATTATGCCAATTTTATTTTCATTCTATTATGTTATTTTTGACATGTAGCGAAGTTGGTTTTTTATTTGGGTTACTGTATTGAAAATCTGATATATGAGTACGTGTGGTTAATTAAATTTGAAGTGGTTACGCTTGATTTGAAGTTTTTGGAAGTATATATATTTGGATTTTGGAAATATATTAGCATTGTTGGAGTTAATTATCAAGTGACAGGAGCTAAATCCCTAGACCTCCGGGGTCAGGGTGTTATAGAGTTTGTGTTCCAAACATAGCTTAAGGGAAGATTTGGATAGTGAGTTGAAATCAAATGAGTTGAGATAAAAGTTGAAAGTTGAATAAAATATTATTAGAATATTATTTTTTAATATTATTATTGTTTTGAAATTTTAAAAAGTTGAATTATTTATTATATTTTTTATAGAAATTTAAAAAACTTGTAATAATTAGATGAGATAAGATAAAATCATTTTTGTATCCAAACCTAGCCTACTCTCCCTTCAGCCCACTAGCTAATAAAACAGTTAGGTAGCACATTGTAGACGAAGATTTCAACATTCCCAAAACACAAAGTTACACACAAAGCCAACGTGAAATTGTTGAACTGAATTACAAATGATACTTGCCACAATATTCTTGTGAGGGGAAATGTTCCTAGTGATGGGCCTGAGTGAACGAGCCCAGACCACGTGGTATGGGTGGGCTTAAGGATAGCCCAGTAGGAGAATAGGAGGGCCCAGGCTGGGTCATGAAGGGCAAGATCGGGCAATAAAGCCCACAAGAAAGCTACCGGATGGCACACGCGAGGCATGGGCACTAAGCTTGGAAGCCTAACACGTCTACTGGCCGACAGGACACACACATAGGGTTAAGGACAACCCAAATACCAGACCGCCGATGGCTAGACAAGACCTGAACAGTGGGAGCGCCTGAGTAAGTCCATGCCGCATTTAATGAAGGACGGAGGCAGGTACACCACGACAAGGGCCCAGGGCTCTCAGTGGTTGCCACGAATAGGCATGGATGGCCTATCATATGGCAGGGAATTGGCAAGGGACACGACTTGGGTATGGAGTGGCACCATCATGATCTGCCTAACAAGGGATGGCCCCTGCCAAGTATTAATATCCCCTACTTGGGGAAAAAACACACATATACATTGGTTAAAAAGGTCACACAGATCACAATCGTAAAACCAAAACTAACTTAGGAATCGGAGGTATCCCCCACCACCCCGAGCCTTCATTTCCTTTGTATGCAGGAATGGACCAATCCAGAAGGGCGGAGTTGCTCGGGCTGCGAAACACGACATCAACAATTCTAATTTTGAAAGATTAAAAAAGAAAAGAAAAAAGGAATAGGAGTAGAGAACACAAGCTTCCCTGCAACATTCACCAAAAAGGAGAATAATTACATTGAAGATGAGCTGTCTTACAACATTGCTGTAACTAGAAAACATGACATAAACTAGCTAAAAGAGCTCCTCCGACTCCGACCGAAAAATTTAAAAAGAAATTTGAGTCCGACTCCATTTTGTCGAAATCAAAGCTGGATTTTCAGATTTTTACTCAGCCCTAATTTTATATTTAGAAGGGGACTCGTAGAATTTGTCATAGCATACATTTTCCTCGTTTGGATAATCAGATGAGATGAGATGATATGTGAATCGTAGTAAAATGGTTTGTGAATAATAGTGAAATTTTTTTATGGTGTTTTAGAAAATGAGAGGAAAAGTTGAATAAAATATTAGTAGAATATAATTTTTAAATGTTATTTATTTTTTGAACTTTGAAAAGTTGAATTGTTTTTTGTATTTTGTTTGTAAGTTTTTGAAAAAGTTGTAATGATTAGGTAATGATTAGATGAAAAAATTAAAAATTTGAAATTGAAAAGTGTTGAATTGAGATGAGATAAGATGTGGTGAGAGAATCTTGTAATCCAAATGCGGTCGTAGACATGTAGATAAGTCCTCCTATTTATGTCTATCGCATTCCTTTCAAATAATATAGAAGTGCTATAACTACAATTTTATTTTATAAAAATAAATTTGTAAATTGATGTAATTTTATACGATATATTATATTTATTTTATAGTAAAAATAATTTTATAATTTGACGCAAGACGTAAATTCACCTCAATTTTTTTTAAATGTCCTTATAACGATACTTTTCTTACCCATTAAAGGTTGGGACGGTTCTTTCAATCTTTTCATATATATATATATATATTCATCAATAAGAACTGCTACGGATCAGCCACTATCCACAGTTGATCTGTAGCACACCTTATATGTCATCTTTTTTTTTTTTTTTTTTTAATTTTTCTTTTTCTTTTCTTCTTCCATCAAAACCCGGTTTGAATGTCCTTATAGTCACTTTACCTATTAATTTATCAATTGCGTCCAGCTGCTACTAAAAGTGTAAGCTAAAGTTTTGACAATGAACATGGGAGAGCGTGCAAACACGATAGGGTTCTTTGTCCAGCCACTAAATTCAATCAAAATATTTTGGCTTCGACTCACAATGTATATTCACAGGGGATGTTTTTTAAAATATTATCTACAATCTTGAATAGCAGCAGTCTTATACTGCAATATTGTATGCCCCAAAATACAAGATGCCAAAGTTCAAATTGTTAGAGGGATGGCAGTGGAGGAAAGATGGTCAATAGGGTTGGGTCTTTTTGTTAGGCTGCGGGTAGTCCGAACCTTCGCATTGATGGGGCATGTGTTGCTATGAGAAACTGGGCCAGGGTTTGAAATTGTTTTACGTGTGTCCAAAACTTGTCCCAACATGCACAAATAAACAATCATTTAAAGTTGTGTTTGGATGTTGAGATAATCTCAGATAATTCGAGTTGATATATAAATAATAATACTTTTTGAGTTTCATTAAAATATGTTTAAATTTAAAATATAGGTTGAAATATGTATTTAAATGTTTGAATTAAGTTAAGATTAGTTTATTTATTTATTTTTTTTTTTTGAAGTTAAAAAACTAGTGGATCCTATCAACTATTTGTTAAAAATAGATTGAGGTGAGTTTATGTTCCAAACATAGCTTTAAGGGGAGGTTTGGATAGTGAGTTGAGATCAGATGAGTTGAAATAAAAATTGAATGTTGAATAAAGTATTATAAAATATTATTTTTTAATATTGTTGTTGTTTTGAAATTTGAAAAAGTTGAATTATTTATTATATTTTATTTAGAAATTTGAAAAAATTATAATAATTAGATAAGATGATATAAAATCATTTTTGTATCCAAACCTAGCCTACTCTCCCTTTAGCCCACTAGCTAATAAAACAGTTAGGCAGCACATCATAGACGAAGATTTCAACATACCCAAACACAAAGTTACACACAAAGCCAACGTGAAATTGTTGAACTGAATTACAAAAGAGACTTGCCACAATATTCTAGTGAGGGAAAATGTTCCTAGTGATGGGCCCGACTGAACGAGCCTAGCCGACGTGGTATGGGTGGGCTTAAGGACAGCCTGGTAGGAGAATAAACGGGCCTAGGCTGGGCCATGAAGGGCAAGATTGGCCAATAAAGCCCACAAGAAAGCTACAAGATGGCACACATGGGGAATGGGGGCTAAGCTTGGAAGCCTGACACGTCTACTGGCCAACACGTTGCATGTATAGGGTTAGAGACAATCTAGGTCCCTGAGCACCGACGGCTGGACAAGACCTAGAAGGTGGGAGTGCCTGACTAAGGCCACGCTGCATTTAATGAAGGACGGAGTTGGGCATGCCACTACAAGGAGCCAGGATTGTTAGCAGTTGCCACGATCAGGTATGGATGGCCTGTCACATGGTAGGGAGTTGGTAGGTGCCATGGCCTGCGTATGGAGCTGCACCACCTCGATCAACCTAACAATGGATCCCCTGCCAGGTATAAATATCCCTTGCTTGGGGGCAACAACACACATATACATTGGTTAAAAGGCTTGCACAAATCACAAGTTCAGAACCCTAACTAACTTAGGTATCGAAGGTATCCCCCACTGCCTCGAGCCTTCATTTCGTCTATATGCAAGAATAAACCAACCTAGAATGGCAGAGTTGCTCGGGCTGCAAAACACGATATCTACATTGACACCGTTTGTGGGATCCATCCTATAGAAGCGTGTCCTTCGCATGCTGGCAACAACGCATTCCCAGACTTCGCGAAGAGAAAAAGGGCAGTTTAAAACAATGGAGGTAAGACTCACCATGTTACGTGGGAGGCCTCCGACAAGAAAACGCCATGTTACGAAGAACCAACAAAGAACTGGTGGGAGGAGCGGAACCCAGTCACAACGAGCACGCCAAATCAGTAAGCACACCAGAGGTCGTTATGGCCGAAGAAGAGAGACATAGGATGCACCTATAGCTTTGGGAGCTGCAGGACAAGTATGGATTTGTTGTTCGCTAGCACAGACTTGCAGTACAATGCAAAAGTATTGACCATCCCTCTCCTGACCAAGTTTAAGGTCCCCCAAATGGAAGTATACTTTTTTTTCTCGAATGGCTACTGATCAATCCCCCTTTATGGTGATAATCCTTCAATCCCCTTAGTTCCGGACTTTCTAACCACTGAAAATTATACAACCTGGTCAAGAGTCATGTCCCGAGCTCTTCGTGCCAAGAACAAGCTTGGTTTCATCAATGGAACCTTGTTAAAACCAAAAGCAGACCATGACCCCCTTTATGATGCATGGGAATGATGCAATGATTTAGTTGTCTCTTGGCTTCACAACTCAATCAACCCTTCTCTTAAATCCAGTATTGCCTTGGTGGATAATGTTGCACAAATCTGGAATGAACTCAAAGACAGGTTCACCCAACAAAATGGCCATATAATTTTTAGCTCAAAAGGGCTTTATCAGGTTTGCAACAAGATAATGACTCTGTTAGTGTTTATTTTGGCAAACTTAAAACACTATAGGATGAACTTATCATATATGATCCTATGCCCGACTGCACTTGTGGAAAACTTACTGTCTTACTTGACAGATACCAAAGGGATTGTGTCATTCAATTCCTCATGGGTTTGAATGATTCATTCCTTGTCACCCGTGACCAAATCATACTTCTAGATCCCTTACCTCCCATAGATAAAATTTTCTCCATGATCCAGCAGCAAGAAATGCAACACCTCATGTTGTCTGGCCTTCCATCATTCATATAAACCCTTTTCCAAATCATCCCAGCAACCAAAACGTGATAAACTCTTCTGCACTCATTGTAAAATTCAAGGGCATGTTCTGGAAACATGCTTCAAGGTAGGAAATGCCCAAGCTCCCATCTGTACTCACTGTCATATGACAGGTCATATAGCAGAAAAATGCTATAAATTACATGGCTATCCACCTGGGCACAAACTACATGGTAAGGCTAAGTAGCATGACAGCCCCTCTGCCTACATGACTTCACTTGAGTTTAAAGATTCACCAGATGACAACTTCACCTTCACTAAGGACCAATACCAGCAACTGTTATCTCTATTGCAAACAAAAGAAGTCTCTATTGCTAGTCATTCAGTCAATAATGTCCAGGCAGATTGTACTCATCCTCGACCATGAATGATATCATTACTTGCTTCACCTTCTTTATTCTCACACACCACCTCAACACACATTTACCTTGGATCATTGACAGTGCAGCACCTCCTTCTTTTCTTCTATCACATCTCAAGTTTCCTTTGTTGTTAAACTTCCAAATAATCACACTGCACCTGTCACTCACATTGGCAATGTTCATATCAGCACCACATTAACATTAAATAATGTTTTATGTGTTCCCTCTTTTCATTTTGATTTGATTTCTGCCAAGCAGCTAATCAACTCACTCTCTTGCTGTTTTATCTTTCTTTCATAATTTTGTTTCATCCAGGACCTTTTGTCATGGACCACGATTGGCATGGGTCAAATGAAAAAAGGTCTTTACCATTTGCTTGCTGAACCAATGTCCCCAACAGCTCTCTTAGATCATTTCTCTACTTCTTTACATAAAAATATTTCTGTTTCAGCTACTTTCAAAGATGTTGATCTAATTTTTGATATCTGGCATTGTAGAATGGGCCATACTCCTATTTCTAGACTCAATGTAATTAAAGATCCTCTTATTCAGAATCATGTTCCCACTATTACTCAATCCAATCCGTGTCTTATATGTCCACTTGCAAAGCAACATAAACTCCCATTTCCAGTTAGCTCACATAAAAGGAACACAATTTTTCAACTCATTCACTGTGACATCTAGGGACCCAACTCAAAAACATCATATGATGGCACAAAATACTTTTTGACCATTGTAGATGATTACTCTAGGAGTACTTGGATATATTTACTAAAGGCCAAATCTAATACCAGATCATGTGTTGAAGCTTTTTGTAACCTGGTTGAAACTCAATTTCATACCAAAGTGCAAACACTTAGAAGTGACAATGGCCTTGAATTTCAAATGACAGAATTCTTCAATAAAAAAGGAATCATTCATCATAGAACTTGTGTGGAAACCCCACAACAAAATGGGATTGCAGAAATGAAGTATCAACATCTTTTGAACATAGCTAGAGCTCTTAAATTCCAATCTAATCTTCCTAATTTATACTGGAATGACTGCATTCTCACTACAGCTTACATCATTAATCGAATTCCCAGCCCCTTACTTTCTAACAAAACACCTTTTGAGCTTTTCTTTAACAAATATCCTACATATTCTCACATGAGAATTTTAGGATGTCTTTGTTTTGCCTCCACAATATCTCAACACAAACAAAAGTTTGACCCTCGAGGTAGACATTGCATTTTTCTTGGTTACCCCTTTGGGGTAAAAGGGTACAAACTACTTGATCTAAACACCAAGTCAGTTTTCATCTCTCGGGATGTTACCTTTCATGAAAATGTTTTTCCTTTTCATCATCAATCTAACATCCAATCATCTCCCAACTTGTTACCTTCTGTTTCATCCCATTCCATTCGACCTTCCCCTATTTTTTCTTCTTCGCATCCAGTTATCACTCCCTTGCCCATCCCTTCAGAAACATCACCTTCATCACCTACCCCTTCTCCTCTACCTAACCCCTCTTCAGCATCTCCCATCTCACCTATCACAGATCCTTCATCTCCATCTCCTCTTAGGAGATATACTCGAATAAGAAAAGCTCCCCAATATCTTGAAGACTTTCATTGCCAGCAATCAGCCTTCATCTCATCTCCTCAATCAGTGAGCATGGCATAAGCTCCTTCAAGTATTTCTTTCCCCATTTCTTCCTCACTTTCTTATGCCAATTTATCACCTGCATTCTCTTTATTTTCTACAACTATTTCCTCTCATAATGATCCACTCACTTACAAACAAGCTGCCAAGGACCCTAATTGGTGTCAAGAAATGGACACTGAAATTGAAGCTTTAGAGCTTAACCATACATGGATCCTTACCGAATTACCCCAAGCAAAACTCCCATTGCCTGCAAATATGTTTATAAAAGTAAGTACCATTCTGATGGTACCCTTGAGAGAAAGAAAGCAAGATTAGTTGCTAAAGGTTTCACCCAGCAAGAAGGGGTGGAGTACCATGAAACTTTCTCACCTGTAGTGAAGGTTGTCACTGTCAGAACCATACTTGCCTTAGCTGCAATCAAGGGTGGTACTCGCAACAGTTTGATGTTAACAATGCCTTCTTCAATGGTGAGCTCCATGAAGAAATATACATGCAAAAACCACCTAGCTACACCAAAGGCCAACTTGGACAGGTCTGTAAGCTACTCAGAAGCCTCTATGGACTCAAACAGGCTTCACACCAATTGTATGATAAGTTTTCTACTTCCTTGATTAAATTTGGTTTCACCCAATCAAAGGCTGATTACAGTTTGTTTACTCATGTCACTAATACAAGTTTTACAGCACTACTTGTCTATGTTGATGACATAGTAGTTGCTAGTAATTCACTTGACTCCATTTCAGCCCTCAAAACTTTTTTGAATGCCAACTTCAAAATTAAAGATCTTGGACCCTTGAGATATTTCCTTGGCATTGAGGTTGCTCGATCCCCCACTGGTATCCACCTCTGCCAAAGGAAATATACTTTAGATATTCTTGCTGAATCAGGGCAGTTAGCTTCTAAGCCTCTAAAGCTTCCAATGGATCAAAATCATAAATTAAGCAAGTCTTCTGGAACCCCCTAGCTGACCCCACCTCTTATAGACAACTCATTGGGCGCTTACTTTACCTTACCTTAAACAGACCAGATATTAGTTATCCTATCCAAGTGCTAAGTCAATTCATGGATCATCCTTCTACATCCCATCTTGTTGCAGCTCACAAGGTATTAAGATACCTCAAAAATGCACCTGACCAAGGAATACTCCTATCCTCTACTTCTTCAATCCATCTTAGAGGCTATTGTGATTCGGATTGGGCTTTATGTCCAGACACACGAAAATCAGTCAATGGTTTTTGCATTTTCTTGGGCTAGTCACCTATCTCTTGGAAATCAGAAAAACAAACAGTTGTCTCAATGTCCTTTGCTGAGGCAGAATACCGTGCAATGGCATCTATTTCTACTGAGTTTACTTGGCTTCGACAGTTGCTCACTGATCTTTCAATCTCTCATCCACAAGCTGCTGACTTATTTTGTGGCAACCAAGCTGCCTTTCATATATCAGCTAAACCAGTTTTTCATGAGAGGACAAAACACATTGAAGTGGATTGTCATCTTATTTGAGATAAAATACAAGAAGGCAACATTAAAACTGCTCATGTTAATACACAATCATAGCTTGCTAACATCTTCACTAAATCCCTTCCATCCTATCTCCTTTACTCGCATCTATCCAAGATGTGAATAGTCAATATTTATTCTTCATCTTGTGGGGGGTATTAGAGCAGCATGGCATCAGTTCACTCAAGCCTCCAGATCATGTGGATGTAGCTACTCGTGGCAACATGGATGACTCTGATATGCAGCCACACCCTTCATCAAATGGACTTGCTTCTTATAATAAATCTAGAGTTAATATACTGAAAGGTCCTTCAGCTTGCTGAGTTGTAATGTATCATTTTGTAATTTTAGAAGTTGTTATTTTAGCTGTACAGAGCAGAAACAATGCTGTAAAGATTCTTTAGTTTGTTAGGTCTGTTGGGTCTATTTTTAGTATAAAGCAGCAACACTATGTAAAAGGTAATGCAATGAATGGAATGCAGTGGCACCTTTTCGATTCATTTTCCTCTGCTCTCTTTGCTTTTTGCTATTCTTACAAGAGATAAAGCAGCTTATAATCAGGGGCATCTGGAGGATATCCGTAAAGAAGTAGAGATCAATCATCCGTGTAAAGCTAGCATTATTAATCGTACGGTCACTATTAGAAGAAAGCGAATATCAAAGCATCATGAGTTGCTTGCATGCAGGATGAGGGTACTGAAGAAAATTGCTGAACATGAGAAGGAAAAGCAAAAAAGTAGAAGGGAATTATTTCCAGCTTTTGGTTCACTTTCTAATTTTAATTATTAAGTCTCCTTGACTTCGCCCTCTTTTTATATTTACAGATAAGATGATATAAAATGAGATGAATTGAAAATAAATTAAAAAATTAAATAAAATATTATTAGAATATATTTTTTAATATTATTTTTATTTGAAATTTAAAAAAGTTGAATTGTTTATTTTATTTTATGTAAGAATTTAAAAAAATATTAATAATTAAATAAGATGAGATGAATTGAAAATAATTATAAAAACAAACTATGCTTAAATCTCTCCAGCTTAGACTTTGTCATGACTATCCTAATTAACGATGATAATATAAAATTTTCTTCCAAAATCTTTAGCACTTTTTGCGCTTTGATCCAAACATATGTTTATCTTTTTAACCAAATTTCTCCAACCCAAAGCCAGCCACTAACCTGCTTTTCGTTTCTCTTCATTTTTCTCCAAGCTAGCCCACTAAAATTCAATATTAATTATTTCCCTCAGTTTTATATATATCCACATGCAACCACATCCTATTCATTCCAGTCGACATTTTATAGCAGTAGAGTTGTCCAAGACTCTGATAGTACCATGGATTTGCCAGTTTTGTTCCTTCTATTATCTTTGTCATTTTCTTTCCCATTCTCATCTTCAAGCCTGGATACCATTCATGAAGGCACATCCCTCTCAATTGAGAAATCGGAAGACAATATTCTGATATCACCTGATGGAGTTTTCTCTGCTGGCTTTTATTCCGTAGGCGATAATGCCTATTGCTATGCCATATGGTTCAATAAGCCATCCCACAGCAAGATCAAGACTGTAATTTGGATGGCAAACCGTGATCAGCCCGTTAATGGAAGGAGCTCCAAGCTCTCTCTCCTCAAAACTGGTAATCTTATCTTATACGATGCTGGAAAGTTCACAGTTTGGGCCACAAACACTCAGTCACTCTCCCCAGTACACTTATCTCTCTACAACACCGGTAACCTTGTCCTACAGAACACGGAAGGTGTTACTTTATGGGAAAGCTTTGATTTCCCAACAGACACCCTTCTTCCCCAACAACTACTCACTAGAAACACAAGGCTCGTCTCCTCCAGAAGCCAGACCAACTATTCCTCTGGTTTTTACAAGCTCTTTTTCGATAACAACAACCTCCTCCGCCTTCTGTATGACAGTCTTGAGGATTCCAGCCTATACTGGCCAGACCCGTGGATCGTAAGGTCCACGGCCAACAACAGTCGGATTGCAGTGATTGATACGTTCGGGAACTTCAGTTCTTCTGATGATTTTACTTTCATGGCAGCCGACTATGGGCCGAAGCTTCACAGAAGACTAAGAATTGATTATGATGGTGATGTTCGATTGTACAGTTGGGACGAAGAGGGGCAGACATGGTTTGTGTCTTGGCAAGCCATACAGAGCCCTTGCAAGATTTATGGTATTTGCGGGGCAAACAGCTTTTGCAGCTATATTGTTGGTTCTGATAGGAAATGTTCATGCCTCCCAGGATATAAGATGAAAAATCTAGCCGACTGGTCTGACGGGTGCGAACCCGAGTTTCATCTTTCTTGCAATAGAAATGAGTCTGGCTTCGTGATGTTACCCCGTGTTCAATTCATTGGTTATGATTATGAGTTGTTGACCAATTCCACATTTGGTGAATGTAAGAATTTATGTTTGCAACGGTGTGACTGCAAAGGGTTCCATCACACCTTCTTCCGAGAAGATCGTACTTCAAGTTGCTACGCCAAGATGCGGTTGCGTAATGGATATCGTTCCCCGGATTTCCAAGGTGACCTCTATTTAAGACTGCCTGAAAGCAATCTCTTCTCCTACGCAAATTCTTTACAAGATTTCACACTCGTTTGCTCAAGTAACAGAACGTATAAGAGAAGCCAGCTGGAAAATGGGATGGTAAAATTCATGCTCTGGTTTGCATGTGGAGTTGGAGGACTTGAAATCATCTGTATCTTTTTGATATGGTGTCTCTTGAGTAGAACCCAGCAAGCTTCTAGTGTAGACAAACAGGGCTATCTTGTTGCTGTCACTGGGTTCAGAAGATTTACCTATGCTGAGCTCAAGAAGGCAACAAAAGATTTTAATGAGGAGATTGGAAGAGGTGCAGGAGGAATTGTGTACAAAGGGGTATTGCCTGACAATCGAGTTGTAGCAATCAAGTGTATCAATGAATCTAACCAAGGAGAAGGTGAATTTCAATCTGAAGTAAGCATCATCGGGAGGATTAACCACATCAACTTAATTGAGATGTGGGGGTACTGCACAGAGGGAAAGCGTAGGCTTTTGGTGTATGAGTACATGGAACATGGTACTTTAGCCCAAAACCTCTCATCCCATGCACTTGATTGGAAGAAAAGGTTTGACATTGCCATAGGCACAGCAAAAGGCCTAGCTTATCTGCATGAAGAGTGCTTCGAGCGGGTTTTACACTGTGATGTAAAGCCACAAAACATACTCCTAGACTCTAACTATCAACCGAAGGTGGCAGATTTTGGGTTGTCTAAGTTACTAAATAGAAACCTCAAGAATGCAAGCTTCTCAAGAATAAGAGGAACTCGAGGATACATGGCTCCAGAGTGGGTTTTCAATCTTCCTATCACCTCCAAAGTGGATGTTTATAGCTACGGAATTGTTGTATTGGAGATGGTGACGGGAAAGGGACCAACAAAGGGTGTCCATGCTATAGATAGTGGAGGGGAGACAGAACCCAAAAGGTTGGTTGCTTGGGTGAGGGAAAAAATGAATGAAGCGGCTGCAATGGATTCTTGGCTTGAGGTGATCGTTGACCCAATACTGGAAGACAGTTACGAAAAGGGTAAGTTGGAAACTTTGATAACGGTTGCTTTGCAATGTGTAGAGGAAGATAGAAACGCAAGACCCAGCATGAGCCAAGTAGCTGAGATGCTTTTACGCCAAGAAAATGATAGTCACAGTGATGATCATGGTATTAATCTCTAATTGGGAATGGTACCCATTTTCAACCGTAACTAATAGTTGTTTTCAACGTAAATAATTGATCATGAATAAGTATTTTTCTTGTAGTAATGAAGTTGTGTACTTATAAGCAAGGTTGTAAGTGCATCATCCAACAATGGGTCGAACTGAGTGTAGATCCCAAAAATTTGGGTGTTTTATTTTATTTTATTTATAAGTATCAGTATTGTTTATTTTATTTTTTATTTTTTATTTTTGGAATCCAATGGGTTTTTGTGGGTTAGAAGGGTTTGTTTTATTTTATTTTTGAAAGTAGATTGTTGGGCCAATTGGAGAGCGTGAGAAACGGGCCCAGCCGCTTGTGGTAAAACGTCACCGTTTTGGCAAGAAGTCCCTAGGACTTCATCTTTATTTTTTTCCCCTCTGCTGTGCCGCACCCCCTTTCTTTCTTTTCTCTCTTTTTCATTTTTCTTCTCGTTTTCAATCGCGTATACATAGATACATTTATCCCTCCTGCATGAAGAATCTGTTATGAGGCCCATGGGGAAAATGCAGATTAGTTTGAGAGCCGAGTACTTTACTACAGAATCCGCCCATTACCGTAAACCTTGGAGGCAAAACATAGCGTGGAAGGAGATTGGATAGGTGACGTGCTGAGACAAGGGAACGCTGTGTTTAATCTTTTAGTGTTAAGGTAGTTAGTTATTTTCAGAATATTACTTAGTTACCAGTTTGCCCTTTTGTAATTCAGTATTTTACAGTACACGTGTCTTTTATTAATTAGTCTAGTTTGTTATTCCGAGTATAATAGGAGGGAAAAGAGGTTGAAAGGGGGATCTGGAATTTTATTGAGGAAATCTGTAAGGAGGTTTGGGAGCCCTCGAAGTACTCCCGTAGCAATAGATTTTCTTCTAGCAATTTTATCAAACACCTTGTGTGCCCCCTGTTCCATTACAACAGCCGTAGCAATTCATCTCGACCATATTCCTCATTACAACAGCAATGACAATAACATTTACATAGCAGCAGCAATCTTCCATTTCCCTTATGTTCTTATTACAACAACGTATACAAGAGGATTCTAACAGAAACTCCCAGAATAGGGTTGCTGCAGCCTGCCTTATTGCACCTCCACACCACTTTAACTTCCTCCCGCTCACTGCCGGCAGCACCTTCACATCCAACCGCCAGCCATGGGTTGCCTAGACGTGACCACCAAGCCGCCGTTCAACTCCAGGCCGCATCCTCGCCACCACAGAAACCGAACACTAGTCATCCACCGCAAGCTACCTCGCGTCCGAACACCATGAAAACAACCCAGCCACCGCGACCCAATCGCCCAGCAAACCCACACGTTGCCATTGTTCTCTGTTTTGCAACACCAAAACAGAGCAGTTTTTGTGCTCTCCCATTTCCTCCCCCTGCACGACCACCGACCACCCACCACCCTCACGCACCTTCATCTGCAAGAGGAAGACGTCGGAACACCTTCGGACATTTCCCGGGTCGACGCTCAAAAACCCAGACCGTCGCACGCCTTGCTGTCTCAGGATGAGCTTCCCCTCTCCCTCACGCCGGGATCACCATCTCTCTCTCTCTCTCTCTCATCATTTCCCTCTTCCTGTGACCTACCGCCGCCCTCACCATCCTAGAGCACTGACCAGCTCCGCCGCGACCTCCATTCCTCTCGGTCAGCCTCTGCCTCGCAGAATACGATTTCACAAACATGTTTTCTTATAACAAAGTCTCTCAGAAGCTTAGCGTAAAGTTTGTCATGCATAAAATATTTTTATGATGAAATTACATTTTTACCCGTTGAGTTACAAGCTATGTTAGTCTGTTTTAAAAATTTTAATATGTATAGGTGGGCTTTATTTTATTTTATAATAGTCTAAAAACTTTTATATACAGAAATTTTTCTATGTGATTTAAATTATTGTTAAGTAAAGTTTTCTTTCAAAAGTAAACGATAACTTATGTAATTTTATTTTTTTAAACACTTTAGATATGATGTAGTTTATTAAATAATAGTTGTTGTTTAATTTAAAATATTTTGGTATAGTTATATGTTCTAGTATTAAATATATAGTTTGATTACAATAGTAAATAAGTTAGATTTTTTTTTTTTTAATGTTTTGGTCGAAGTTATTAGATGGACAATGACGATTGTGGAAAGAGATGATATATTTTGAAGTTATAAGAATTTTAAGTTTTGAGAAATTAAAATAGGTTATTTTAGAAGCATAGGCTTAAATATTAAAATACGTGTTCAATTTACGAAAATTACATGACAATTTTATAAGTGACGATTGATTTTCGTTCAGTACTACTATGGAGAATTTCTGATAAGCTAAGAAGTTTAGGTAAGTGGGGTTTCTATGCTATACTTTTCATAAAATAAAATGATTTGAGATTTTAGAAAATATGCATATTTTGTTATGAAAAGAAATTTTAGAAACAACCTCAATTATTTGTTCTGCATTACTTATGAAATTTTGTATAAGAAGAAAATATTTTCTCTCATGACTGATGTAGACATGAACTTATTTTAACATTTTGTTTCTGAACTGTACAAAAGGGAGTGAATATGAAATTTTGTTCTGTTTCGAAAATGTTCTTTACTTTGATTCTGGAACCTTAGACTAAAAAAATATATAGATAGGTAGAGAAATGGAGAAAACTATAAGATAAAAGGATATATCTGGACCAAGATGATACCCAAAAACCCATTGAAGATGATCGAAATCCAGAAACCCATATCCCACACAAAGCATCACCATCATCCTTGTTAAAGAGAAGAAGTAAAAAAGAAAAAATCAGAAACCACAAGAGAATTCAAATAAAATAAAATAAAACTCCAAATCAGAAACCACAAGAGAATTCAATTTTCTGGAAAAAAAAAACCGAGAAAGAGAAAAAAGGAAAAAAAGAGAGAGAGGCGATGATGGCGTGTCTTACCAGGAAGCATTCGACGGCGATGGTGGGAGACATCGATCGACAACGTGGCTTACCAGGTGGCATTCAGCTGCAGTACTTGCTGGATTGAATTTAGGATTTGGCCGAAATGGTTGAGTTTGGGACACTAGTTTTGTTGTGGAGCTTTGTGCTTTTGGGTTTCTTTTTTGCTGGAGTTGTGGAGCTTCGCGCGCGATGAATAGCAGGCAAGAAGAATAATTTTTTATATCCAAAATAAGATTTGGCCAGCAATTTGGGCTGACCAGATTTGGCCAGTGAAAATAACTTTGGTTAAAAATACTGTAGATATATTCAGTCTATTGTAGTTAGTTTTATGCAACCTAGCTGAATAATTTAGCTAAGTTGATTCCACTACTAGTGATCTTAGACCTAATATTGAGATATTATATGCATAAATTTGGGTCTAACACCGATTGAAGATTGTAAGATTCGTTTGGTTTGGTGCTTATCGGCGTACGTGGAGATCTCAATAGTGCACCCTCAAACCTGGCCATTGGTGGTGGTTTGTTCCGAGTGCAGATATGATAGGCCTCGTCAAATCAAGAAGACCAATCCAAGGTATTTGGATGTGATCATTGGAGAGGATACTCAGACGATAAAATTGAAACTTGAGAAAGAGTAAAACAAAGTTTGGCCCATGAGGTGGAGTGCACGTGGATTATAGCAGTTGTAATTATTTATGTCAAGGAGTTATACAATCTGTTATTAAAATTAGTATTGTGATGTGGTAGTTTTTTAGTATTATCTCATGAACAGTTACTGGATCAGTACGTTTAGTTATTATATATAATGTGTGAAACTCATGTAAGGTAGGAGAGTGTATTCTGTTGTAATGAATTGTGGTATTCTAGACACCCGAAGTGAGGAGAGATTTAATTACTATTTCATTTTGTAGATTTCTTGTCTGATCCTATCAATTGGTATCAGAGAAAGAATGTCTACCACTAATAAAGAGTTGCGAAGACTTGAAACAGGGAGTGCTGACAGGATGCAACAACTTGATGAGGTAGTAAGGGAAATCATAGAGTTAGTGTTAGGGTTGTCTAGTTGTCAAGGGAAGACATCAATTAATGAGGAATTTTGATTGTCGTTCTGGAGAATCAAAGACAAGGAGGGGTTGTCCTTTCATCGAACAAGTAACAAAGGAGGAAAGCTTGACTTTCCAAAGTTTTGAGGAGATGATTCTATTGAATGGTTGATTAGAGTAGGCCAATATTTCAAGTGTCAAAGCACTTCACATGATCAGAATGTCTAGAAGGGGAAGCCAACCAATGGCTCCAGTGGTTACAAAAGGCATACAAACTACAAAGAGGAAGCGCAACTTATCACTTGGGAGGTATTTGAGCAAGAACTTGTCAAGGGCTAAAGCGCAGTTGTGGTGACTGGGTGGAAGAACTGTGTGGCGGAGAGATGAAGAAGGGTTGACAGTTTTGTTAGTTAGGAAGGAACTATACGTTGTCGTTTTGGGACTCGATTGTGAGAATTTATTGATTGTATAAGTAAAATGTTGTCGTTTGAGTTAGTGGGGATTAAAAGGGACGATGTTGTTTTGGGGAATTGAAGTATTTTATAATTTTTTTTTCTTCAAAAGATACTTCATTAAAAAACTAAGGATCCAGTTACAAAACAAGATTCAAATACAGAAAAGAAATAAAAAACTAAAAATTACAATGAGGTGGGTCATTCCCACTATGAAATTCTAGTAGACATTGATGAATCCAATTACTGGGAATTTCTCCAAATATCGATTTAGAGGATGCCCATTGCGCAATTCTATTGCCTAGTCTGAATTGTTGAGAGGACTATTCAAAGCAGAAATAACTTCTTGCGAGTCTCCTTCAATCTTGATACTCTTCCATTTCTTTTCTGTTGCCAACCGAATGCCTAACAAAGCTGCTAAGGCCTCACCACTATTGGGTTACAATTGCGAGTGAAATCAGTTGCACATGCTACTATATTCCCTAAACGGTCCCTACAAACGGTCGCTACAGTACTACCAATAGGTTTAACAGCTACGTCAAATGAAACAACAATCTACCTCTAGCAGGTGGTATTCAAGGGTTAACCTCAATATTTATTTTCTCACCCCAAGCCCTATTGTGTTCTTGATAAAGCTTAAGAACATTCTTAATGAAGTGGTCTATAGGAACAATTTGAGAACCATGGACAATTTGATTTCTGTAGAACTAGAGACAATCCATTGCTAAGATTGTAGAGATTTGAAAATTTTGAGAATCTTGGGACTGGATTTGCAGCTTAGTAACCAGCTCTAAAATTGCTATTAGCCAACTAGTAATATCATGCCCCACTAATCTTTCAATATTTAAAGGCCAAGGGGATTGGCGCCAAAGAATCCTTGAGTAAGAGCATCTAGCTAAGAAAAAGATGAGAAACAATTTCCTCCTCAGAATTACAGATAGGACAAAGGGCTTGATCATCATTGAGAGCAATGCACTACCTAAGCAAGGAGCGAGTAGGCAAAATATTGTTTATTACCTTCCAAGTGAATAACTTGAGATGATCCGGAATCCTTAGAGCCCACAGATTTTTCCACATTTGTGGAGGATGATGATTGACTGGAATGGGAGGCTGAGAGATTAAGGCAGCATAAGCTGACTTAACCGAGAAGTTGCCACTCAAATGATGAAGCCACCTAATCTTGTCAGAGAGGTTTTGGAAATTGTATTGAGCAAGAGGAATCTTTTCAATCTCTCTAACCGTGTCCTCTGAGAATAGGGTCTGAAGAAGAAGAGAGTTCCATCTTCTTGGATCTTCCATGGTCAATTCAGAAACTTTTGAAGCAGGATCTTTGATGATACTCGAAGAGGAAGGAGTAGGGGTAGGAGCTGGAATTGAGGGAATCCAAGGATCTTGCCATATTGTTGTATTAGCTCCTTTTGTTAATTTGATTGCCAGAAAACTCCTTTGCTTTGCCAAACCTTTCCAGAATTTGGAATCTGGCTTAATGGATGTTTGAAGCCAACAATTGCTTGGGAGATATTTACTGGAAAGCACTAACTTCCATAAACTAGTGTTAGAGTTGAGAAGGGACCAACCAAGCTTGCACAAAAGAGCCCTATTAAAATCAGAACTAAGTCTCAAGCCTAAGCCTCCCATCGATTTAGGCTTACAGATAGAGCTCCAAGTTTTCGGGGTGCAGTTATGAGTTCTTTTTGGATCAAACCCCCACCAAAATCTCCTAAAAGATTTATCAATGTTGTTGGCAATGGTTTTGGGAAGGAGCATGCTTGACATTGTATAAGCAGGGATTGTGCTAGCTACTGATTTAATCAAGGTGGTTCTACTTGTGAGAGAAGCTTAGCTATGGAAGGTGAAGTAAACTTACTGAACTGGATTGAAGATTTACCTTTGTTAACCTTTTGGCCAGACCAATCAGAATATTTTTCAAGGCATCTCAGAAAAGAAGCTGCATTTCTACTAGAGGCAGATCCAAAAAGAATTAAATCATCCGCAAAAAGAATATGAGATATTCGAGGTCCTTGTCTTTCCAACTTGATGCCTTTAATATTCCCCATATTCTTCTCTCTAGTGATCAATTTAGACAAAACTTCACTTCCTATGATGAAGAAAAAGGGAGAGAGGGGGTCTTCTTGTCTTAACACCCTAGCAAGTTGGAATCTCCCATATGGTTTCCCATTGATGAGAATGGAGAATGAGAAATTTGTGATGCAGGTTCGAATCCAATTGATCCAAGTTGGGTGTAAGCCTAGGCACTTTAGGACTTCTAGGAGAAAATTTCATTCCATAAAATCGAAGGCCTTTTCCATGTTAATTTTAATGGCCATCATACCCTTTTTTGTCCAAGTTTTTTTCATGAAGTGAAAAATTTCTTGGGCCACTATGGTATTCTCTTGAATGACTTTTCCAGGAATGAAAGCAAATTGCCATGGAGAAATAAAGTTTCTAAGGACTGTTTTAAGCCTATTTGCTAAGATTTTTGCAATAAACTTATAGCATACATTAGCAAGACTTATTGGCCTAAAATGATAAACATTGATAGGCGAATCAGTCTTTGGGATTAAATTTATATGAGTATGATTAAGCTCTTGCAAAAGAAGACCCGTATTGAAGAAGTGTCTTATGGCATGAATGAGATCCTCACAAATAACTTCCCAGTAATGCTTGTAAAAAAATCCTATAAACCCATCAGGACCTGGGGATTTGGATGAAGGGGTTTGTTTGATGGTTGCCATGATTTCATCTTCCAAAGGAATACCACAAAGAATATCATTATCAACAGAAGAAATCTTTTGTGGAAAGAGTTGCTCAAGATCAATCAGAAAACTGGGATTGGAAGATTGATATATCTGACTGAAATGGTCTAGTACCATGGTTTCAATGGTGGCTGGATTATTTTCCCACTGATTGGAAGAGTTTTTGAGAAATTGAATATCATTCCTCCTTCTACGCATAGTTGAAGTCATATGAAAAAATTTCGTGTTGAGATCCATAGTTGTTAACCATTGAAGTCTAGACTTATGTCTCCAAAGAATCTCTTCCCTTTTCAATTGTTTAGACAAACAAGTTTTCAGGTGTTGCTCAGCAAGGATTGAAGATTCAGAAGGATTTTTTGACTAAACTTGGTACAAACGATGGTTGAGACTTTTAATGGAGGATTGGATATGTCCAAAGCTTTCTCTATTCCAAATTTTGAGTGCAATACTCACATCTTTTAATTTTTGAAGCAATTCGTATCACGGGCCCAAAATTTTTCAAATTTAAAAGAATTTGGAGCTTTCCTCGCAGTTGAGGTATTAAGCAGGAGAGGAGCATGATCAAAGGTGTGAATTGGAAGGTGCAGAATTTTTGTATTGGGGAAAAGAAGAGTCCAATCAGAATTTGCTATCTCACGATCTAATCTTTCCCTAATATGACTCCTCCCAAATCTATTATTAGTCCAAGTGAATTTAGAACCATCATAACCTAAGTCTCCTAAACCATGTTGATTCATGAAAAGACTAAGACCTGAAGGGCGTGAGGATGAGGCGAAAGGTTTACCCCCTAAGTTCTCTGATTGATTCAACACTGAGTTAAAGTCTCCTAATCCTAGAATTGGACCTGGAAAAGTGACTGCAATCGAATTAACCAAGATTCGGTTGCACTGGATAGTAAACTAACAGAAGAAGCCAAGGCACTTGTACAGGGTCCGAGTACACTAATAAAGCCCTTACATTACTATTAACAAGAATGGGTTCAACATCCATACCCATACACCACATACATAAAAGACCTGTATATACATAGAGAAACCAAACCTATGAACAATGCTAGCCATTTTACCATCACTTAACAAAGTTTCAGAAAGGAAAATTAAATTAGGGTGATGTTGCCTGATTTGTTCCCTCAAACTTTGAATTGCTAGAGGTCAGGCAATACCTCTACAATTCCATCATAAAAGCCTCATATCTGAGGAGGTGACAGGCTATGGCCCACCACCTCAGTCACTGAACCGACACAAGAATTTTTCTTAGCAGAGTGAATGAAATTTTTACCATCCATTGTAGATTCATCCGGGACTACTTCAGCTGATTTCATCAACATTCTCTCTATTTATAGGCTTCCTTACACCACTCGATTGTACGATTGTTGCTAGAGTCTGATCAGCATCTTCAATATCTCTAATCTCGGACTGAAGCTTGGGACAGTTTACACAGCACAATTGTACAACTGTCCTTTTTTTTTTTGGTGGAATCTCCTCCTCCAAATGAGCTAGGCTCCTCTTTGCAGTCCTCCCATATGTTTCCAACTAGGATTTAGGATCGGTTGCAATGGGTGTGGTTTTTTCTTTTTCATTTGTGGAAGGTGAGGAAGGGATTTTTGGGTCTAATTCCAGAGGGTTTGAGATTCAGGTTAGGTTTTCAATAGATGGTGACACAAAAGTTTCCTTTTAGCCAAACCTTTTGTTGGATTTCTATAAGCGTGAGTTTTGTTTTAGAATGGGTCTGGATTTTTTGCTCCTCTTCCGTATTCGTCTTTACTTCCATATGGGCCTTGTAAAAAATCAAAGTTCCTCAGTATCTGCTGATAGACCGAAGGGCTGTGACAGGGCTGTAGTGTGGGCTTCTGACTTAAGGGCTCAGGTTTGTTGGACTTTAAGAGGCTCCTAGCAGGCTGCTTTAGTGGGAGGGTCACATTGTTGCAGAGATGGAGTAAATGGGAAGCCTGCTGCAGTGAAGAATTAACTTAATATCCAGGGATCTCTTGGGGTAGGCTCGAGATGGGTTTTTTGTTAGAGTGAGTTAAGTTTGGGCTTGGAAAATAAATTGGGTTGGCAAAGATTTTTGTGGCCCACAGTTCATCGTCTCTCACGGTTTGCTTCAACTGCTCCAGATGATTTTCAAGCACCATTGGAGCTTTACCACTAGCTTGACTATTCCATGCATCCGCATTAGAGACCCCAGCAAAGATGTTTATAGTGTTACCACTATTTTGAAGCTTTGAATAACAGTTAACTTTGTCAACGAACATTTTTCCTTTCCCTTTACTGAAGAAAGTCTTCTCTTTTGTTGCTTTTGATTGAGACATGTTAATAGAAGGCTCCCTAAACCGAACTGGAGGTAACGATGCACGAGGGACGAATTGTTTGCAAACTGTCTTAAGACCTTGGACATTAGAAATATTCTGCCTTTGCAAATACTCCAAATTACCTGCCTGAGCACCTTGTACTTCTGGAAGCTACAACTCATTCCTCTCATCAGCTACAGGCAGTTGTAATCTCATAAGAGGTCACACAGCTACCGGTTGTCACCTTTCCTCAAACTGTCTTGGAGTACGCCGATAATTGGAGTTTTCGGCTCTCATCCAAGGTCCATATCTGGACTGGTCAGGAATAGATGCATAGAGAGGACATGCTTGAGCCACATGGCCCAGAGTGCCACAACAATTATAAAAATCAGACAAACGCTCATGTTTAAGCAAAATTGTTTTTGGAGTTCTCCCAGGTCTATTCAAGTCAAAGCCTTCAGGAAGAGGTTTTTCGATATCCATTTTGACCTTAACATGCAAATACCTCCTCAAAGCTACACCAAATATGGAGGCTCTATCAACTTCAAGCAAATTCCCAAGCACAATGCCAATACGTTTCGCGTTTTGGTTAGTGAGCATTTCTAGAGGTAGACCATGGATTTGAATCCAAAACACAGATGTTTTTAACTGCACTTCCTGGATACTCAGACCCGTCGGCTAGTTTTTCAGGACCATGTGAAAAGCCTTTGAAGTTCCAGGGTCTATTCTCTAGTACCTTTTCCTTATCTTGTTGAGATGGGAATGTAAAGAGGAAGGTATTTGTTTCAATATCCTCAATCATAAGCCTTATTATGAAACTCCATACATCCTTTTATAGTCACATGGAAAGTGTTTTTATTGAGAGGCTTGGCAGAGACAAGCTTACTGATTAAGGACAAATTAGAGAATTTTTTTGCCATAACCATCTCTGGCTCCAGATGAAGGTCTTGCCATGAAAGATCCCGTGCTTGACTGATGAGACTGTCGATTTCTTTCTCTGTTTCAGACATAGTGACTTCTTTGTTTGTAGAGATGATACCCTATGCAAGAGTTTCTGGAAAAGGAAGGTGGAGGGAGGATCTGGTTGGTGGCTCAGAGTAATGAGGGGAAAAAAGACTTGGAGGGTTGACTCGAAGTTCAAACAAAAAGGATTTGGGGAACAAGTTGTAGGGTAAAGTTTTTGGTTGGCTAAAAGGCTTCCTTAAAAGGAAAGTCTAAAGTGGGTGGTTTCAGTCCAAAGGGACTACTGTGAGGGGCCTAACTCATTGTTGAGATGGAGAGGACTCATTTCAAGTCTGAAGTATTGTATAATTGCAGTGATAAGAAACGATATGGTTTTTTATAATAAGAAGTCTAACAGCACCACGAGTTGGAACAGAGGCCAACTAGTCTGGTTTTGATTGCTCAATTCCCTCCAATTCTCTCTCTTCTTCTTCTCAATCTTCTCTTTACTTTCTCTCTCTAATTCTTGGATTCTTGGAGGGTGACTCCCTCGAAACATTCGTAGTTGTAGTGGGTCCATTACAGAACTTTGGGCACGATTTAGGCCAAACTAATTATCAAAATTTTGACGAGGCTCTTTCTCATATCAAACAGAGTGGGTCTTTAAGAGATTATCAGCGGGAGTTTGAAAGATTGGCCAATCAAGTTGATAGATGGCCAGAAAATGCACTGATTGGAGCCTATTTGGGTGGTCTTGAAGAAGAAATTTATGAAGAAATACAGATGTTTGAACCCAATTCCTTGAAGGAAACCATTTTGTTGGCTAGGATGAGGGATGAATGTTAAACCGAAAGAGAAGGAATTATAAGACATAAACCAATAGAGCAATTGTTTCTGTTAAAACATCATTAGTCTTTGTCCAACAATCGAAGTCAAATGTCACACAAGCAAAAAGGATCTCATGGGAGGAAATGCAATGGCAAAGGGAATGGGGGTTACGCTTTAGTTGCAATGAGAGATTCAGTCCGGGGACATCGATGCCAAACTTCGAAAAGCTTTTTGAATATTGAGGGTCCATCTCCATGGGAAAGTGCAGTAGCAGTGGAAGAAGTGATCAAAACATCTCAACCAAAAAAAAAAAGATTACAAGTGATCAAAAAGACAGTCTTGAGATATCTTTACATGCATTACCCGGGTACATGGGACAAAGAACTTTGAGGGTAGCCACACGTATTGGGAGACAAAGGGTGATTTTGTTGGTCGATAGTGGCTCGACACATAATTTTATCAATGATTCGGTAGCAAGAAAATTAAAATTGTCCATCACCAAGCCTGCAAATTTTGATGTACGAGTAGCTAATGGAGAGAAACTCAAGTGTGATGCAAAGTATGATATGGAGTTATCGCACTACAAAAGAAAATGACATTTGAGATAGATTATTTGCAATGAGAATACCATTTGGAACAAAATTAGACTCATTTTAATAGGAAATAGTTGGTAATAAATAAGCATTTTTCTCATAGTGTCGTTGAAATGGGGAATCATAAGTTTTCTGTAACTTTATATGGCCAGCCGTTATATGGTTTGGATGTGGTATTCAGAATACAGTGGTTTGAATTATTAGGGCCTGTCATATGTGATTGGAGAATATTGACCATGCAATTCACTTGGCACGGCCACAAGTGTATGTTAATGGGGCAGGTGTCAAAGCAAGCGCAAGCAGTGGAGATGCAAGCGACCTTGATGAAAGAGTACGAGTGTGGGAATCAATTGTTTGCTATCTATGTGAAGGGACAGAAGGAAGAAAAATGTAAAAGATGTCAACTTGTGTGTAAATGCGGAATTGGCTGAACTTTTGATGGAGTATGACCAACTTTTTGAAGAGCCACTTGAATTACCTCCAGAAAGGTATTATGTGCATAAATTCAACTAAAGGAAGGCACGACACCGATCAATGTCCATACCGATATGCATATTTTTAGAAAAAAGAAATTGAAAAACAGGTATCTGAAATGCCAGAAAAAGGGATCATTTGGGAAAGTTCTCATCTCCAGTACTTTTAGTAAAGAAGAAAGATGGAACATGAAGATTTTGCCCTGATGTCACAGTCTACGAATGGAATGCTTGGGCCAAGCTTGGGCCAAGTCTAATAGAGCCTGATTTACTTAATTGCTATCATGTTAGGGAGTGGGCCGCAGAGTAGCTAGGACTTTGTTGGTTTGTTTTTCTTTTGTTAAGTTTGCTTAGTTAGTCGTGGGTCATGTTGGAGCCAGGCTGAGGGCTTTTATCCAGTATTTGCATTTTAGCATATAAGGGTACTGTAGGTACTAAAAAGAATTATCGAGAATCATTAATGAAAATATTTTCCTATTCTATTTTCCCTCTTTTTTCTTGGAGGCTAGGTCAACCTCGAATATGATCAATTTTCTTGTATTTTCTCTTATATTTTCTAGTCACCCAAACACCTACTATATAGTGTGTTACAACTGACTATCGAGAACTCAACGAAGCTACAATTAAAGATCAATTTTCGATTCCTACGGTGGATGATATACTTTTTGTGTTGGGTGGGGTTGTATTTTTCTCCTAATTTGGATTTACGAGTGTAGGGTGTCATCAAATTCGAGTTCATTATGAAGATGTCTATAAAACTGCATTTTGAACCGATAGTCGTTACTATGAGTATTTAGTGATGTCATTTGGGTTATGTTGCACCTTCCACATTTCAAGCTACTATGAATTCCATTTTTAGACCTCACTTGCAAAGATTTATATTTGTGTTCTTTGATGGTGTTTTGATATACAACCGCAATTGGGGAAAAGCATTTGGAGCACTTGAAGATCATATTTGACATATTGGCCAGGCATCAGTTCTTCCTAAAACCATCTAAATGTCTTTTTGGACAGGAACAAATTGGATTATTTAGGCCATATTATTTCAAAGAAGGGATACAAGTCGATCGAGTCAAGATTAAAGTGATGTAGGAATGGGGCCAGCCAAGGAATATAACAGAGTTAAAGGATGCTTGCGTTTAGCGGGTTTTTACTAGAAATTTGTTAAGAATTATGGAGTACTTTCCAAAACGTTTACAGATCTTCTCAAAAGGGGACAATTTGTGTGGAATGAAAATGCACATGCAACATTCATTCAACTTAAAAAAGCCATGTCAACTACACCAGTCTTGGCTATTCCTAATTTTAATAAAATGTTTATAGTAGAGATAGATGCTTGTGATAATGGGATTGGGGCGTTCCTTGTTCAGAATGATCGACCTTTGGCTTTCATGAGTAAGGCTTTGGAACCAAAGAAAAAGGGTATGCCAAAGAGATGCTGGCCATTATGGAGGCTATACATATGTGGAGACCTTATTTTAGGAAGCAAATTTAATTCATTTTATCACTGATCAGAAGAGTTTAATTACAACATTTCCTTGAGCAAAGAGTGTGTACTCCAGAACAATACATATGGTGACTAAATTGATGGGCATTATATACAGACCCAGCAAGAAAGCTCGGCCTTGTTTGGATTCAGAACTCAATTCAACTCATCTCATCTCATCAGTACAACTTTTTTAAATTCTCACCTAAAATATAATAAACAATTCAACTTTTTCAAATCCCAAAATAATAATAATATTAAAAATAATATTCTAACAATATTTTATTTAACTCATCTAAAACCATTTCAACTCATCTCTAAATCCAAATGGAACCAATTCACTCAGATTCATTATTGAGACAAGATTCATTATTGAGACAAGCACGTGACCCCTTAGTACTCACGATGAGCACTCCACATTGTGCGACTTGGGAGGAAATTTGGAATTTCACCAAACCGATCCATATATCAGGAGCTTAAGAGAAAGACAACTTAAGCATATCAGTAGTTCCATGGTATTCTCTACTATAAAAATAGAGTGGTGAGACCTCCTGCATCCCATTTACCAAGATTGTTAATAGCAAAATTTCACAACACAAAGGTAGGTGCATGTGTAGTTACTATATATGTGTGTAAAAATGTAAGGCAGAGGATTGTGTTCAGTTGAATGAATTGTGGTATTCTTCATACCCGAACTATGGACATAGTTAATTACTATTTCATTCTATGGATTTCTTGTTGATTCTAGTATAAATTGTTGAATAAATTCTACTATTTCATACTATTTCAGTTGAATAAATTGTTGCTTCTCAGCCACCATGCCAATAGAATGGCCATCTGAAGCAAATTTATGAATCAGTTCAAGGGTTGAGTAACTTGCAAAGACACATTAGCATGCACTAAAGCTACATAACTACTAAGATTGGAGCAAGTTCTTTCTACTCACTTGAAGCAGATATAGCATAAAATATGGATTGTTTTAATCATTTCACTTGATAGTTTAAAAAACTTCCGATACTCCAATTTCTAGTGAAACAGAACCCGATGATTGACGTACGTATGGAAGATATGAAACCTAGCAGAGTCTACAAGTAGATAAAGCCACCAACTATGGAAAAATAGATGAAGAGATAAAAAAGAAATGGTGGAATAATTTTTATCAAGTGATTAATGACTCTATTTGTAACACCCTGGTCCCGCAAGGGTCGGAGAGTTACTACTTGTCACTTAAATTCACATTCTAACAATATATTCATAAAATCCAAAATCTCAATATCATATAAAACATTTTGTTTCATACTAATTTCCTCCATATAATCAACCTCCCAAAATACCAAGTCATCAGAGCACAACAAGATTTCTTAACAAAAACACCAATACTCAAAGAAACCTTCTATGCTTAATCCACTATGATTAAAAAATCATCTCACCTATGTTATATAATCTTGATCCTCAGCTGAAATATTCAAATTATCTGAAAAATATTTGTAGAGATAAGGGGAGAGTTATCAACAACCCAGTAAGCAGAGGACATATACTAGCATGCGAACATGAGCATTTACAAAGTACAGTATGCAGAACAAAATATTTTCCAAAGTTCTCATGCAGAACAAAATATGTTTTCAAACGTAACAGAGCGATGGTTTTAAGACACATATAACCCAAAGTACTTTGGCATAACATAACCTGAGCATCATCATCACATCAAAACAGAGCATCTCACAGAGTAGAGACCATGTTTCACCCCTGTGGTAGGGTTGTGTTATACCTGGTGTCCAAACCGAACAGAGACAGAGGTGAAATCTTTCCTTATTTTTGTCGGAGCCCCTAGTGTGCACACAGGAAAGACCACATAAAACCACTTTGTTTCCAAAGTGGGTGCACTCAGAGATAGAGAAGTTGGTACCAACCCAAACAGAGCAGAGCAGAGATAGAGTTAGATACAAAATCAGTATACATGCCAAAGGTTTTCAGATGCCATATCAAAACAAAACAGAGTATAAAAACATATTCAGATCATTCTCACATACTGAAAACAAAAGTCGGAGCATCTGTCTAAATAAATGCACAATCTTTTAAATTTTCAATATCGTTCTTTTTCAGATTTCAGAGACAGCATGACAAAATATATCTCATGTCTACACAATGCACGCTAGAAAGATTTTCTCTTTTTCATACAGATTTCGTGAGTAATGCAAATAAACGACCAATGTTGTTTTTCCAAAGTTCTCATTTCATAACAAAAACATGCAAAATTTTCAGAAAGTCAACCTTTGTCTAAACAATTCGTGTAAAGTGTAGCATAGGAACTCTGCTTATCTAGACTTCTTAGCTTTTCAGAAAATTTTCGCAACAGTGCTAAACCAAAATCAATCTTCACCTATAAAAATGTAACATAATTTCCATAAATTGATCGAACACGTATTTCAATACTGTAATACCAAAATAGCCTATTTTACCTAAATAACTAAAATTCACTAAACCTTAAAATATCAATACTTCCTAAATTTTTATCGATAGCGTTTCACTCTACCAACCAATACATTAATATTAAAGATATTTCTATAAAAATAAGATTCTTGGTACTAGTATAAAGAGGTATTAGACCCACTCAAAAAACATATTATACTGATTCCTGTCAACAGACGCATGGTTACAAAATAACATAAACATACACGTTGTAATTCAAGGGACAAAATTGTAATAACAACTAATCTTTCTAGACATTTACGCAAAAACCCATAAGCCAAGTTTTTCTTTGTTTGCAGGGAACTATACCTATACCCAGGTCGTGCAATGGAGGCTCACCATGGGGGCAACTGCGAGGTGGCAGAGACACGGGCGGAGCTGGAAGCTGAGCACAAATGAGAGAGAGAGAGAGAGAGAGAGAGAGAGAGACCATGGCGAGAGGGAGGACTTAAGCACCAAGCATGACGGGAAGCTATGGACAGGGGTCACCCAGGGCAGCGTCCGAAGGTGGAGGCTTGTCCTCTGACTTTATTTGCTGCCTACGAAGCTGCCTGAGGGTGGTGTGTGATCGTGCGGGGATTGACCTGTGCATGGGGCTGGTTCCCGTCTAAGGCTGGGCCGTGGGGGCTGTCCCACGGTGTTGCAACTAGGTGAGACTGCTTGGTTCCATCATACGTCCTGCATGGTTTGGAGTTGGAAGGTGGTTCACGGAGGAGGAGACCTGCGGCAGCTTGCTCTCAAGTGTAGTGTGACATTGCTCTATTTCGGTGTAGAAAAACAGAGGAGGAGGAGGAGCCTCACATGCGGCGGTGCATGCATTGGAAGACTGTCTGTGGGAGGCGTGAGGCGGCGATCCTTAGCTTGAATGCTGGTGGCAAAGCTACGGCTTGACAGCGACGTGTGGTTGCGAGAATGGCGTTGTCTACGTGCAACATTTTTTCTTCAGTTGCACAAGGTTGCTCCTGACTTAAGTGTTGCAGAACTGCGTTGGTGATGGCTACATGCGATCACTTCCGTCATGTAACAAGGCTGAAAATTGGGGGACAAGAGAGGGATTCTCTTTCTCTCGGTATAGTGAGGCACAGTGGTTAACGCCTGAGCGGTGAGGAACAGAGGGCTATCGGCATGGAGGAGGTTGGGAGGAAGGAAAGAAACCAATCAATGGAGTTGGGTGATGTCGTGCCAGAGAACGAGTCTCATGAGGGAGAGGAACATATGAGTGTAATTAGAGGGAGAGTGAGCAGTTTTCACTGAAGGTGGATGAAAGTAAAGAGAGCACCTGCAGAGAACAGTTGCAACGCGAGAGAGAGTGTGCAGTTATGAGAGGTTCGAACGGAGCATCGTGGATGGAAACAGTTGGAGGCAAATCTTCACAAATGTGTGGGGTCCGGGTTTTTATTTTCTGAACGTGGAGGAAGGCATGACTAGAGATATAGAGATATGCTTGTATGTGGGCAGTTTCCCGTTTGGTTTACTGCTACGAGATGAGGGCTGGTTGTATGCTTATTGCGAAACTTAGGTGCATGGAGGGCAACCGCGTTACTGAACATGGGGTGGGAAAGAAAAATAGCGTGCATGTGTGGTAGGAGTAACTAGAGATTAACTTGGATTTGAAAATAAAAAGGATCCACCATAATGCATGAGGTTGAATAATCTATAAATATATATATATAATAATAATATAGAAGACGTGGACTTAAGAATTTTAATGAGAAAAGAGACTCTAGAGTTGTAACCCTAATCCATTTCAAGTTGATAACAAACATTTTAAAAACAAAACATGGCTCGGATCCTCGTAAATAATTTGGACCTGTAGCTGAAACCCATATTTACTCAACAAAACCTAAGTGAACTTTTCATCCATATATAAAATAAATAAATAAAATCTGAACACGAGTTTCATGTTGGGCCCGGGTGTTACATCCTCCCCCCGTTAGAAAAATTTCGTCCTCTAAATTTGCTGCACCTAAAGTAAAGTCCAAATATTTATCCGCCACAACAAATCCATACTTATGCCAATCTTTGATCATATTGTCGAATCTAACTTTCCAAAATTTTAACCCTCCAATATTATAATAACCTCATACAAATAGTAAAATGAATTCTCAAACCATGCTTCTGTTGTGCACTATGATAACTTGTAGTCCTAAAGACATTGTATCTTAAACAAATACATCGGAAAAGAACTAACCTCCACATTTAACCAGTCCATGCATTTTTAACTGACCAGATTTAAATTCACAGATTATAACGACAAGTTTGTAGCCTCTAAAACATCAATATCACAAATCTAAACCTCAAGTTCCTAACCGAAGCTCGTTCCAAGAAGTCAACCTGAAATTTGAACCATAAATCCTGCCAGAATCATTTCCTATAGTCCAAAACATACGCCCATCGAAACTAAAATCTCAACTATCATAAAAATCGTTTCCCTAAAATATGCAAAATCTAAATCCTCATATTTCGTGGGACATATTCCATAGGTCCATAGGGCCGCAAGTGCTAAAACCTTACATATCATCAAAAATTCGATTGCCCAAAAAATTCTAAGACCTAAATCTCATAAAAAATCACCTTTAAAATATGCAACATCTCTAAACCCTAGATTTCCAAAACTCAATCTATAAAATTTGCAAAATCTCAAACTTTAATCATCACACTCCTTATTATGTTCTGAAGAATCTCACACCTTGAATTTCATCACTCATTTATACTTTTAAATACTCTCTTTCATTCTTAGCCGCATTCAGATCCAAAATGTTTTGCAACCGAAGAAGAGGTGGGATCCTAAAAACTTGGATTTTAATAAATGTTTCAAAATATAGAGTTCATATAAACATATGCAAATGGTTTTAACCATAAAACGAATATGTATATAATACTTAGAAACTATAAAAGCACTTATATTAAAAAAAAAAAAAGTTAAAAAAATGAACACGCAAGCATAGTAACAATAAATTTCCAAAATCTAAACTTTCAATCTTATCACAATTATTTGCATGGGCTACAAACTGAGTCTACAAAATTTAAAACCTCAAACATCAAGACGATTAGCTCATAAAATCTGTAAAATCCAACACCTCAAATTTCATAAGGCACCTTGTCGAAAACCTGAAGATTCTAATACCTCTAATACCAACAAGACTTTTCCTTGCAGTCCGCACAATTCTAAACATCCAATCTGAAAATTATTTCCTAAAGTCCCCGATAACCCAAAACCTCATATACTATAGTCGATAGAACTTCAAACCTGTCTTTCTGTCAAACTTATGTCAATATCAAAATCTAAACCTTAAATAATTTCCAAGTCATGTTCTACAGCTTACAAAATAAGCCAATCAAATCAAAAACCTCAAATTCCCAAAACCTCAATCCATATAGTCTGCAGAATCTCAAACCTGGCTTTGATACCAATTGTAACACCCCGGTCCCGCAGGGAACAGAGAGTTACTCCTTGTCACTTAAATTCACATTCTAACAATATATTCATAAAATCCAAAATCTTAATATCATATAAAACATTTTGTTTCAGGCTAATTTCCTCAATAAAATCAACCTCCCAAAATACCAAGTCATTAGAACACAACAAGATTTCTTAACAAAAATGCCAATACTTAAAGAAACCTTCTATACTTAATCCTCTATGACTAAAAAATCATCTCACCTATGCTCCACAATTTTGATCATCATCTGAAATACCAAATCATCTGAAAAATGTTTGTGAAGATGAATGGTGAGTTATCAACAACTCAGTAAGCAGAGGACATATACTAGCGTGCAAATATGAGTATTTACAAAGTACAATATGCAGCACAAAATCTTTTCCAGAGTTATCATGCAGAACAAAACATGTTTTCAAACGTAACAAAGCGATAGTTTTAAGACACATAAAACCCATTGTACTTTGGCATAACATAACTTGAGCATCATCATCAAATCAAAACAAAGCATCTCACAGAGCAGAGACCATGTTTCACCGCCATGGTAGGGTTGTGCTATCTACGGTGGCCAAACCGGGCAGAGAAAGACGTGAAATCTTTCCCTTATTCTTCTCGGAGCCCCGAGTGTGCACACAGGAAAGATAACATAAAACTACTTTGTTTCCAAAGTGGGTGCACTTAGAGACAGAGAAGTTGGTACCCACCCAAACAGATTAGAGCAAAGCAGAGTAGAGTAGAGACAAAGTCAGTTACAAAATCAGTATACCATGCCAAAAGTTTTCAGATGCCATATCAAAACACAACAGTGTATCAAAACATATTCAGATCATTCTCACATACTAAAAACAAAAGTCGGAGTATCTTTCTAAATCAATGTACAATCTTTTAGATTTTCAATATCGCTCTTTTCCAGATTTCAGAGACAACATGAAAAAATATAGCTCATGTCTACACAATGCATGTCAGAAACATTTTCTTTTTTTCATACAGATTTCGTGAGTAATGAAAATAAACGATCAGTATTGTTTTTCCCAAGTTCTCATTTCATAACAAGAACATGCAAAATTTTCAGAAAGTCAACCTCAGTCTTAACAATTCGTATAAAGCCTAATATAGGAATCCCGCTTACCTAGACTTTTTAGCTTTTCATAAATTTTCCGCATTAGTGCTAAACCAAAATCAATTGTCACCTATAAAAATGTCACACAATTTCCATAAATTGGTTGAACAAGTATTTCGATACTGTAATACCAAAATAGCCTATTTTACCTAAATATCTAAAATTCACGAAACCTTAAAATATCAATACTTCCCAAATTTTTATCCATACCGTTTCACTCTACTTATCAATACATTAATATTAAAGATATTTCTATAATTTTTAGTACTAGTATAAAGTTGTATTAGACCCACTCAAAAAACATATTATACTGATTCTTGTAAACAGACCCATGGTTACAAAATAACGTAAAAATACACGTTATAATTCAAGGGACAAAACTGTAATAACAACTAATCTTTCTAGAGCTTTACGCAAAAACCCATAAGCCATGTTTTTCTTTGTTTGCAGGGAACTATACCTAGACCTAGGTCATGCGATGGAGTCTCACCGTGGGGGTAGCTGCAAGGTGGCAGAGACACGGGCGGAGCTGGAAGCTAAGCATAGATGAGAGAGAGAGAGAGAGAGAGAGAGAGAGAGAGAGATAGATGAGAAGTGATGAGGGATAGAGTTAACGTAGAAAGAGAGAGAGAGACCACAGCGAGAGGGAGGACTTACACACCAAGCACGACGGGAAGCTATGGACAGGGGTCACCCAGGGTAGCGTCCGAAGGTGGAGGCTTGTCCTCCGGCGTCATCTGCTGCCTACGAAGCTGCCTGAGGGTTGTTAAGGATAAAAACCACTGCTTGAGTACCTCCAGTACGCACACAAGGAAAGAACAATCCCTGCTGCCTGCTGCTGCTCACTGCACTGCCCAGTGCTCACCAGCTGGAAGAATATTCAAGAATACAAGTCTCCAACAGAATAGATAGTGACGTGGCTGAATCTCATTGTAACACTTGTCTGATTTTGTCTTATAAATACCTGTACACTGTAGTGAAAGTTCATATATGAAAATACGAAAGTTACACTGCACAGACAATGAAACTTTCTCCTTTACATTATATCAAACATCTTTAGTGGTCACTAGAACTATTTTCAATATGGTATCTAGAGCTACTTAAAGGCCAACGCCTACAACTTCCTTGTGGTTTTGATCGTCTTCCATGGCGCCTCCAGAACCCACTCCAGAAAAAACCCAGCCACTCCCACTCCCATGCCCATTCCCATTCCTATTCCCACCCCCACTCCCACTCCGAATCCCACTCCCACTCCCAATCCCATCCCTAACTCTAGTGTTCCGAATGTCATTTCTCCCAATACAGCCATTGTTACTGCTGCCAACACCTCCGTTACTATCAAACTTTCCGGGGATAACTACCCCCTTTGGAAAGCTCAGATAGTACCTCTCTTGGTAGGACATCAACTCTTCCCATATGTTGATGGTTCCTTCCCCCCTCCTCCCGCAACCATTAATGGATCTATGAACCCCGAACATCATCGATGGGTGCTTCAAGATCAACTAATTGTTTCTGCTCTAAACACCTCTCTCTCTGCTACCGTCCTGGCTCAAGTTCTCCAGTGTCGCACCTCATATGATATATGGTCGGCCCTTGAGAACATCTATGCTGCCCAATCCTCTACTCACATTCTTCAAACTCACTTTCAACTAGCTACCTTGAAAAAAGGTTCGGAATCAATCACAGACTACTACCATAAAGCCCAATCTCTCTCGGCTTCTCTCAATGCCGCTGGGGAATCTCTGTCTAAGGCTCAGTTTGTTGTTTATCTTCTAGCCGGATTGGGGACTGAATATGAATCTGTCATCTCCTCGATCACCACTCGGCCAGAACCTCTCACTGCCCACCAAATCTTTGGCTACCTACTAAATCATGAAGCACGATTAGTTCATCAGAACCAATCACTGCTTTCTCTTAGTCCTATTTCTGCTAATGCTACCTCTCGATCTTCTTTCGTTGCCTCTGGTGCACCTCAAAGAGGCCGAAACCCTCCTTTTCGTGGGGGAAGACGGGGCATAGGCCGTGGACCTCCCTTGGCCCAGTCCACTCAACCAGGCCTCTTTCCTCGTCCAGACTCCAGTAAGCCCATGTGTCAAATTTGTCATAAAATGGGCAAAACTGCTGTCTCTTGTTACCACCGCCTAAATCAGTCCTACCAAGCTTCCCCACCTCCCTCTTTAACAGCCAATCTCACCTCTTTACCGACTCCTAGATCTTCCCCAAACTATTGGTTTCCTGATACGGCTGCTACAAACCATTTCACATCAGATTTTACAAATCTCAACTTGGATTCTATGCCTTATCAAGGCCCTGAGCAAGTTAGCATTGGAGATGGCACAACTTTACCTATACAGAACACTGGCTCTGCTCACTTCACCACTCCCTCTGGCAAATATCTTCTTAACCAACTTCTTCATGTTCCTTTAATTACAAAAAATTTGCTTTTTGTTCGTCAATTTTGTGTTGATAATCCTGTATATTTTGAGTTTTATTCTTCTTGTTTTCTTGTGAAGGATTTACAAACCAAGGAGGTGCTGCTTCAAGGACCTACTAAGAATGGGCTCTATGTCCTTCCCATATCCACCACCGCTCCATCATCACAATCAAATCCCTGTGCTCTTCTTGGTGAACGCACTTCCACTCAACACTGGCATGCCCGTCTTGGTCACCCATCCTCCCGAATCACAGCTTTGACCCTTCGGCGTTTTCAACTCCCTGTAGGCAATGAGACCACTACATCTATCTGCTCCGCTTGTCCACAGGCTAAAGCTCATGCTTTACCCCATCCGTCCTCTCCATCTAGGTCTCATAAACCTTTTCAACTACTTTTTTTAGACGTTTGGGGACCTGCACCTATGCTCTCCTCAAACGGTTGTCGTTTTTATTTTTCCATTGTTGATGACTTTTCCAAATTTATTTGGTTATTTCCTCTTCAAACAAAGTCCAATGTTTCCACCATATTTGTTGCTTTTGTACGCTATGTTTCTAATGCTTTTTCCACTAATGTCATTTCTGTGCAATCTGATTGGGGTGGCGAATTTCGTCCTCTTACTCAGATTCTTACCTCTCATGGCATTTCTCATCGTCTTACGTGCCCTTATTCACATGCCCAAAATGGCACTGTTGAACGGCGTCATAGACATATAGTTGAAACTGGGCTCTCATTACTCGCGTATGCATCGGTTCCCCATAAATATTGGTCTGAGGCTTTTCAAACATCTGTGTATTTAATAAACCAAATGCCCACATCAATTCTTGGTAATAAATCACCTTTTGAAATTTTATTCAAGAAAATCCCAGATTACAATTTTTTACGTATTTTTTGTGTGGCTTGTTGGCCCAATCTTCGACCCTTCAATCACCACAAAATGGACTTCTGTTCCCAACTCTGTGTTTTCATGGGTTATAGCCCGGATCATAAGGGCTATCGTTGTCTTCATCCGCCAACGGGCCGCACTTATATCTCCCGAGATGTTGTCTTTGATGAAACACAATACCCGTTTCTCTCCAAAGGCCACTCGGACTCTTCCTTAAATTCTGGGGCAACACCTCTTCAGCCCATCCCGGCCCAATCTCAACCTATCATCCTTCCCTTAATCACAACCCATAACCCAGATATCACCAGTTCCCAAGCCCAGCCTAACCAAATCCCTCTGGTCAGCCCATCTCACTCACTCTCTGTCCAAATACATCGGCCCCATCCAACCCGATCCAAAACACATCTCACTCTGAAAACCTAATTCACACCACGCAGCCGCCAGACTCACCTTCTTCCCCACCTTCCAACCCTAACATTCAATCGGTACCCACATATATCCCTTCCTCTCCAACGATTTCAACCTCTCTTCCTCATCACCCCATGATCACCAGAGCCAAAACACAAACCGTTTGCCCTCTCATCCGAACCGACGAGACCATACCGTGGCCACCCAAACCATCACTCTCACTCACCTCCTCTTCCATTATCATCCCAGAAGAACCCCCAAATTTCACTGAAGCATCTCGGTTTTCGGAGTGGAGAGCAGCAATGATTGATGAATTTGCTGCTCTTCTCCACAACCGAACATGGGATCTTGTCCCTTTCTCCCCTTCCTTCAATATCTTAGGATCAAAATGGGTTTTGAAATCCAAATGACGAGCTAATGGCTCCCTTGAACGCCGCAAGGCTCGCCTTGTGGCCAAGGGGTTTCACCAACAGCCCAGACTTGATTATGGTGAAACTTTCAGCCCGGTTGTAAAACTAGTCACCATTCGTCTCATTATTTCTCTTGCTGTTACTCGAAAATGGCATTTCCATCAACTGGACATTCAGAACGCATTCTTACATGGTGACCTTGAAGACGATGTGTACATGCAGCAACCTCCAGGGTTTGTCAATCCGGATCTTCCTCAACATGTCTGTAAGTTGAAGAAGTCGATCTATGGCTTGAAACAAGCTCCTCGGGCTTGGTTTTCCAAGCTCACAGATCGACTACTTCATTTCGATTTCACTGGTTCTAAATCTGATAGTTCTTTATTTATCTTTAGAAATGATTCTGATTGTGTCTATGTGCTGATATACGTCGATGATATTGTTGTTACAGGTTCAAACTCTGCTTTAATAACTCAGTTTATTAATGCTCTGCGTGCTTACTTTCCTGTGAAGGACCTTGGATCTTTACATTATTTCTTGGGCATAGAAGTTTTACATACTGACTCTAGTATTTTTCTTGCTCAATCTAAATATGTGTCTGATCTTCTCCTTAAAACAAACATGCATCAATCTAAATCTGTGTCAACCCCCCTCTCTACCTCTGAAAAATTGACCCGCTTGGATGGAACAACATTTGAGGATCCTCATATGTATCGTAGTATTGTCGGTAGTCTGCAATATCTGACCTTCATCAGGCCCGATATTGCGTTTGCAGTCAACAAAGTCTGTCAGTTCATGCATCATCCACGGCTGCCCCACTGGCAAGCCGTCAAACGCATACTTCGATATCTCAACTCCACTAAACAACTTGGTCTCCATTTCTGTATAGACTCACCCATTAAGTTGTGTGCCTTCTCTGATGCTGATTGGGCCGGGTGCCCTGATGACCGTAAATCCACTGGTGGGTTTTGTATCTATCTTGGATCTCACTTGATCTCTTGGGGGGCTAAGAAACAGCCCACCATAGCTCGGTCTTCTACTGAAGCCGAGTATAAAGCTGTGGCAAATGCCACTTGTGAAGTCCTATGGCTTCAATCACTGCTGCAAGAACTTGGGATTTTTTTAGTTGAAGCACCCACACTATGGTGTGATAATTTAGGAGCCACCTATCTCTCGGCAAATCCTGTTTTACATGCTCGCACTAAGCATGTGGAGCTTGACTATCATTTTGTCCGAGAGCGGGTGGCTGCCAAAACACTACAAGTCTTTTATTTCAACTAAAGATCAACTTGCTGACATTTTTACTAAACCTCTGTCCTCAGCACGGTTCTCACAACTCCGATCAAGCCTCACTCTCACTCAAGTGCCGCTTGAATCGAGGGGGAATGTTAAGGATAAAAACCACTGCTTGAGTACCTCCAGTACGCACACAAGGAAAGAACAATCCCTGCTGCCCGCTGCTGCTCACTGCACTGCCCAGCGCTCACCAGCTGGAAGAATATTCAAGAATACAAGTCTCCAACAGAATAGATAGTGACGTGGCTGAATCTCATTGTAACACTTGTCTGATTTTGTCTTATAAATACCTGTACACTGTAGTGAAAGTTCATATATGAAAATACGAAAGTTACACTGCACAGACAATGAAACTTTCTCCTTGACATTATATCAAACATCTTTAGTGGTCACTAGAACTATTTTCAATAAGGGTGGTGGGTGATCGTGCCGGGGTTGATGTGTGCATGGGTCTGGTTCTTGTTTGAGGTCACAGAGAGGCTAGGCCGTGGGAGCTGTCCCTCGGTGCTGCAACTAGGCGCGACTGGTTGATTCTGTCATGCATCTTGCATGGTTCCGAGGTGGAAGGTTATTCATGGTGGAGGAGACCTGGGGCAGCTTGCTCTCAAGTTTGGGGTGACGTTGCTCTGTTTCGGTGTAGAAAAACAGAGGAGGAGGAGGAGGCTCACACGTGGCGGTGAGTATGCTGGAAGACTGTCTGTGGGAGGCGTGAGGTGGCGATCCTCCGCTTGAATGCTGGTGGCAAAGCTACGGCTTGACAGCGACGTGTGGTTGCGAGAATGGCGCTGTCTACCTGCAGCATTTTTTCTTCTGTTGCACAAGGTTGCTCCTGACTTAAGTGTTGCAGAACCACGTTGGTGATGGCTACATGCGATCACTTCCGTTGTGTAACGGGGCTGAAAATTGGGGGACAAGGGACATATTTTCTTTCTCTAGGGATAGTGAGGCACAGTGGTTAACGCCTGAGAGGTGAGAAACAGAGGGCTATCGGCATGGAGGAGGTTGGGAGGTAGGATGGAAACCAATCAATGGGGCTGGGTGATGTCGTGCCAGAGAACGGGTCTCGTGAGGGAGAGGAACGGATGAGTGTAATTAGAGGGAGAGCGAGTGTGCAGTTATGAGAGGTTCGAATGGAGCATCCTGGTTTGAAGACGTGGGCTTAAGAATTTTAATTAGAAAAGGGACTGTAGAGTTGTAACCCTAATTCGTTTGAAGTTGATAACAAACATTTTAAAAACAAAACATGGGCCGGATCCTCGAAAATGAATTGGACCTGTAGCCGAAATCCATATTTACTCAACAAAACCCAGGTGAACTTTTCATCCACATATAAAATAAATAAATAAAATCTGAACACGAGTTGACTCGGGTGTTACACAGTTTACACACACTCTCTCTCACATTACCTTTTATGTCCGGCTAGCTAACTTCTTTTTCAATTTCTTCCATCCTTCAAACCATTTTAGCCTTTCTAATTTCACAATGGATGATACGACTGTCAGTTATGCACTTATAATTACTTTTATTTTGAACCAGAACGACCTTTCTGTTATAGTGATAGGTCCCGGTGAGTTCCGAGATATTTATTATAGGATCAAGTACAAAATTAGTACTTAAGTATTCGCCTTTATTTTAAATTAATTCATACCATAGTCTTCAACTTTTGTAACGTTGATAAATGAGAATAAAAGACATACATATACATGAATTAAGTATATCTATCATTCTCTCTTTAGAAAACTAACGGGGATCGATTGTCACGTGACATACTAATGCTGATGTTTATTGTAAAAAAGGGATGTTTTTATAGCATGTATTAATTCCTTTTATTCTCATGTATTAATGTTACGAAAAAAGAAAAATGTGCCTCAACGTCGACGATATGTCATTGGATGTCCTCAGTCTCGATTGCAATATTGACAGTCACCTCTACTATGATGGCATTTGATTTGAAAATTGATTCTTTGAGAAGAAATTAGAGACTCCCCATACATATTTGTCATGACTTTTCCTTGAGAAATGGAGTAACACAGTCTAATCAAAGTTGAAACATTATCTATAGTACGAAAAAAATAGTAGCTTTCAATATGTTCACATTTCACGTTTAGACAAAGCGTAAGGCCGGCCTGAAGGAGACGTCAATTATTATTATTTTTATTTCGCCTGCAGGAAATTAACTTCAATTAAATATAAAAGAATTTGACTGTAAATCTCTCCAGCTTAGACTTCGTCATGCATGATGACTATCCCTAAACGATGATAATATAAAATTTGCTTCCAAAATCTTTAGCACTTTTTGCTCTTTGATCCAAACATATATTAATCTTTTTAACCAAATTTCTCCGTTACAAAACCTGCTTTTCGTTTCTCTTCATTTTTCTCCAAGCTAGCCCACCAACATTCAATATTCTTTCCCTCAGTTTTATATATATCCACATGCAACCACATCTTATTCATTCCACACAACATTTTATAGCAGTAGAGTTGCCCAGGCCTCCGATACCATGGATTTGCCAGTTTTGTTCCTTCTATTATCTTTGTCATTTTCTCTGCCACTCTCATCTTCAAGCCTGGATACCATTCATGAAGGCACATCCCTCTCAGTTGAGAAATCAGAAGACATTATGATATCATCTGATGGAGTATTCTCTGCTGGCTTTTATTCTGTAGGTGATAATGCCTATTGCTATGCCATATGGTTCAAATGCAGCATTCATTCAACTTAAAAAAGCCATGTTAAGTACACCAGTCTTGGCTATTCCTAATTTTAATAAAATGTTTATAGTAGAGATAGATGCTTGTGATAATGGGATTGGGGCGGTCCTTTTCAGAATGATAGACCTGTGGCTTCATGAGTAAGGCCTTGGGACCAAAGAAAAAGGGGTTGTCAACGTATGCCCAAGAGATGCTGGCCATTATGGAGGCAATAGATATGTGTAGACCTTATTTTTGGGAAGCAAATTTCATTTTATCACTGATCAGAAGAGTTTAAATAGGACATTTCCTTGAGCTATAAGAAAGTTGTCATCGTGACTATACAGTAAAAAGCGCCTATCGGCTGTTTCGATCCATAGACCATCATAGACAATGCGGGGAATCCTCGAATGGTGCACTATTGAAGAGGTTATGGAAGGTAATTTGGCGAATGCAACTTCCCTCTAAAAGTAAAATATTTGCATGGAAAGCTGCTAAAGAAATCTTGCCTACCAGACATAATCTCAGGAAAAAACAGGTTGTGGTTGAGGAAGCTTGTGTGTTCTGTGGAGCCGAACGGGAAGATGTATTGCATGCCTTATGTACTTGCCCATCCCTCAAAGATATCTGGCTTAACCATTTCCCCAAGATGATACATACTAGACATCATGAAATGTTCTTTGATGTCGCCCTCCGAATTATGCAGGAAAATACCCAAGAAACACTTGAGTTATTTTTTCTGATTTGCTGGAGCTGCTGGTATAGAAGAAATATGAAGATATTTGAAGACAAGTGCATAAATGTAGAGGATGCACTAGAGAATAGTATGGCAATGCAGAGATCCTTTAAAGAACTGAAACATAAACCTTTAATTGCTGTAAGGCATCACTGCAGATGGGAAGCCCCCCCTCCTGGAACTTTTAAGCTCAATGTCGATGGAGCTTTTTCTGCCAATGGAGAGGTAGCTGGAGTGGGGGTTATTTTAAGAGATTCTAAGGGGACTGTCCTCATGTCTGCAGCAAGGAAGGAGCAGGTTGTCTCAACAGTGATTGAGATAGAAGGGTTGGCTATTCTGAGAGGTCTCCAGCTCAGTTTTCACCTTGGTATCCAACATCTTGTGATTGAGAGTGATTCTCAGTTGATTATCTCTGAATTTGAGAAACCAGGAAGCTCAATGGCAGTAATTGGAAACATCATACACGAAGCAAAGAAACTAATGGCACATTTCAATTCCTGTGCAATCCAGTATGCCAATAGAAGTTGCAATGTAGCAGCACACTCACTAGCTAAGTTTATCCTAAATGTCAAGGAGATTAGTTTAGGGTGGGGTTCATACCCAGATGTAATAACTAATATCCTTTGGATTGATTCTCTGTTGTAAGGATGTGTTGTTTTTATGATGAAATGAAAGTCAGGTTGTTTTCCTATCAAAAAAAAAAAAAAAGTTGTCATCGTGATGCGAATAATCTGTCATTGACCATTCCGCCATAAACAGTTTGCTTTCTCTAGTCAATGATAAACTTGGCCTATAATAAACATCCAAGCATTGCCTGATTGGTGCAAGCAAAACGACACCCGGGTTGCAACCTAGGCTTAACCTAAGTTAGCACCCAAACATTGCCTAGGCTCGACCAAGCCAAAATTGAAAGCATAGAAACTAAGAACCTTAATATAAGATATAGAGTGATTGATCAATCCAAAAACCAAATCATATGCGCTATATCGATCTGTATATGTACATGTTTAATCTTCTAACTTAACAATGCCAAATTAGAACTCCTTTTCGTAAGGTGACAATTGAAAGATCAATTTGGATAATTTACTCCTTAATTAGTTTGAAACTTTAATTATGAGGTGCACCCATCCTTGGACTTGGACTTTTAAGTGGGAAAGAAACCTATGAAAAATTAACATCGAACTGCCCTTGTTCCAGGCCTTGAAAAACAATAACTCGAGTACTACAAGTGATTGAATAATTTGAAACCTTAGAAACAGAGATGTTGTTGCAAATAACCAAGTTTATACGAATGATTATACTTTTAAGGGATTAAATGTAATTTTCTGAATATTCTTCATGTCAATTTTAAATATAACAAGTCATCGTCATAGTGCCAATTGGCTTCTGAATTCTCCGGCATCCCATTGGACATGGTGTTGATTGTTGTTAGGAAATAATTAAGATATAATGATTCAATGACAATACTAAGACAAAAACAAAAACCAAACAAGGATAAAAATAAAAATAAAAATAAAAAATTAAAGCAAAGTCCTTATAATATATAATCTCCATAAGAAAAGGTCAGATTTATTAACTACTCTCCGCCCTTTAATGATACTATATGAAAATGAAATGAAAAAAAGAAAAAACAGCATAACCATACGATGAGGAAACAATAAGAAAACCAAAGTACCTTTCCACAACTAGTTTACGTGATTGGTTGTTACAGTCTTTGTTGAGGTTTTCTCTGCCGCAACAAAGGAGGTTTAAAGACGGCACCAAGTTGGAAGAATAAGATATATAGTCATCTCTAAAATGACGACATTTGATTAGGGTCATTTCTGGTTTACTATATTAGATTAAATTACTATATATATATATATATATTTGGTAGGACCTGAAATTGACAGCTAGCTTAGACCCAATTGAGATATTATGTGCATAAATTTGGGTTATTGTAAGACCAGGCCAGGGACTAGACTAATTGAGGCCGTGAATTGTTTTTGATAGGAAACATCACAAACTTTTCATTAAAAAAAGAAGCAAACATTACAACTGTTTATCAACTCAAATAGGTTGTTTAATAGAAATAGGAATATCACCACACCAAACATTGACATCCTGGACATTCAAAGCTAGTCTAGCTAACTTGTGAGCCACCACCTTGGCATCTCGAAATACATCCTGGATAGAACACTTAGACACTCTTTACATCACTTGTTTAACATCCTGAAGTATATGCCCCATCAAAGATGAAGAACCAGTTGGAGCTTGAATATCTTGAACCACCAATAGTGAGTCACATTCAATCTGTAATTCATGAATACTCATAGGAAGACAAAATTGCATACCTCTCAGGACTACAAGCAATTCTGCTTCATATGGATTTGTCACAACCAATTCTTTCTTTGATGCTGCCACAAGAACCTCTCCCTTGCTATCTCTTAGTACTAAACCTACACCTGCTGCACCTTGTTCATGAAAAATTGCTCCATCTACATTTAATTTGAGAACATCAATTGCAGGAGGAGACCACTTTGTAATTCTGTTTTTCTTAGTTCTTGCATCCGATTTGATAATCTTGTACACCTTTTTCATTGAGACAGCTTAAAAAACCACCCATTCAGCTTGTAATAGTTTGTCCTCAAAATTTTTTGGTTTCTCCAATACCAGTAGTTCCAAGACAACAACAGCATAAGTTCCACCTCTTCTTTAGTTTTGTTTCGAGAAAGTTGCTTAAAAAGGCTGAAAACTGCACATTAGGATCTTATATCTACAAATCTGGAAACAATTGTAACCAGCATTCTTTGATTTGTACACACTGACAAAATACATGCATGGTAGTCTCTGGTTGCATATTACATAGCTGACATTCTTCATTCAACCCTGGAAGTGTCTGTTTCAGATTCACTAATGTTTGTAAGCCCTCCAAGCGAGCTCCCCATGAGCACCTTAACTTTGTTTGGAATATTCAGTCCCCAAAGTAATTTTCAAACTCTATTCTGGTTATCGGTTTTGGATGATTCAGGTAGCCCAGTTCCCATCTCCATTTCAGAAAATAACCTATATGCACTTTTTACTGTGAAGCAACCACTTCTCTACATACTCCAAATCATTAAATCTTCATGATTCTAAGAACTTAAAGTAATTTTTAGGATCTCATCTGCTACTTGAGGTGACAGCTCCCTTCTCACCTTAAAAACATCCCACCATTTCGTACAACGGTCAATAAGTGTTTCCACTTTAGCCCTCTCATCCTAAATTCTGTTCACATCCACTAATTGCTTAAGGCCTGATATCCCTGGTATCTAGTTGTCCTTCCATATTTCGATCGATCTTCCATTACCTACTCTCCATTTGCAACTAGTAGCCAACCTTTTCTTCACTAACCAGATTCCTTGCCATGCATAAGAGTTGTTTAAGCCCTTTTTTGATTCTGTGTAAGTTTTATTAAGGAAATATCTGGCCTTGAATAATTTGTGTAACAAACTGTCCTCACTTTGCATTAGCCTTCAACCTTGTTTTGCTAGAAGTGCATCGGTAAAAACACTCAAACTTTTGAAACCCATTCCACCTTTAAACTTTGAAGCACACATATTCTTTTACAACTTACCCAATGAATCCTCTTCTCTTCCTTTTTTTGGCCCCACCAAAATCTGGCCATCATTTGCTCTAGGTCATGATACAAATAATTTTCTTTCCACCTTGAGACAAAAGTTTTTCTTTCCGGTTTTGTAACTTATGCCAAACTTTGTGTTTTATGTCTAAAAAAGCTTTGTATTTACCCCTCCCTATCATTGGTGGTAGACCAAGATACCTATCATACTCTTAGAAGGCTTGAATTCCCCAAAACTGCATGAGATAAGTTCTAGTGGTAGGTTGTACATTTGCATTGAAAACCATAGCAGTTTTTTCCCTATTATTAATCTTCTGTCCAGAAGCTTGTTCATAAGACTCTGGCAGGTTGTGTACTACCAAGGTTTCATTGACATTAGCCTTACAAAATAGAAGACTATCATCTGTAAAAAGCAGATGATTAATCAAAGGTGCCCCTCGACAAACTTTAACCCCACTCAACAAACCACTTTGTGATTTAGAAGAGAGGTGAGTCTCTCAGTACATAACAAGCATAGGTAAGGGGATAGAGGATCCCCAAGCTAACACCTCAAGATGGAAAGATAGGACTAGTAGGCTTACCATTAATAAGAACAGAAAAACTCACTCATCTCACAAAGCACATAATCATTTGTATCCACTTATCCTAAAATCCCATCTACTGCATAACCTTCTCAAGATAGCTCCATTCAAGCCTATCATAGGCTTTAATTATGTCAACTTTGAGTGACCCTCATTTCCCCTTCTCTTATTCCTCAAAAAATGAATTACTTCATAGGCCACAAGAATGTTATCTGATATAATCCTGCAAGGAAAAAAATCTGTTTGAGTTTTTGAGATAATACTAGGTAGAAAGACAAGACTTTGGAAATGAGTTTATAGATAACATTGCAGAGACAATTAGGCCTATACTCACTCACTCTTTCTGCTTTTTTTTCTTAGGAATCAAAGCAATGAAAGTATGATTTAGTGAACTTGAAAATGGCCATCATTCAATGCTTGAAAGTATGAATTGAAGACTATTTGCCCAATTTAATACTGGTTAAATTTATGGGTTAACTTGTGACGTTTGTCTATATTTTGTTTAAGATAATTAATTTGTGGCTTTACAAAGCAAAATGGAGTTTTCACCTGGATTTAGTGGTTGGATTTAGTGCTTTGGGCTTTAGCCTGTGGGCTGCTGCCTATTTTATACGTACACACAAGTAAGACTTTAGAGATCAGAATGACTTGATATAATCACATTCCTAAAGAGATTAATCATGTGGGGAACCACTATATATTATTGGGTCGCGATATACATACAACTATTTTACAATCTATTTCACAATTAACAAATTCCAAATTTCACTTTAATAAAAAGAAAATTTAATTTTATAGAACTGATATTCATTTAATATAAAGATAAAATAATTATAAAACAGTTGTAACTTAATCAGTTTCCTATCTATTTAAATATATAAAAGCCGAGTTCAGTATGTCTGAGTTGGCTTTCATTCCATATTTGTCGATTAGCATTAAATATTGACCAATCAAAGTGAAATGTGGCACACCAAATTTCGAAACTATCTTAAAGATCATGCGCCTCTATTATACGTACGAAGAGTTGCCTAGAATGGAACGATTGTTCAATAGACGATAGATATATTGAACATCTCTTCAACCTCTGTAACATGTTCGAAGACCAACCTCTGCAACAGATAATAAACTATTTCGAAATTGTCTTAATATCGTGCGCCTTTATTATACGTATGAAGAGTAACCTAGATTGAAACGCCTGTTCCATATACGACAGATATATTGAACATTCCTTCAACCTCTGCAACATGTTTGAAGACCAACCATCTCCTCCACCAATGGTGCGAAGTGGCCGAGAATCACCAGGTTTGCTATGCCTGCTGTTTATTCCATTCATCATCAAAAAATTTTGGTACACAGACAGGCTGAGGCAAGTTTTTTTTTGCTGTTTATAAGAAGTCTGCGTGTCGTCTCAGGTTATATCGAATGATTTATATGCTATGTAGAAGATTAATGTGTATTATTTGAGACCGATTCTAACAAAACCCCAGTTGAAAAACAATTTTTTTTAGAAGTTTACAGAAACAGAGTGAATCCCCATATTCAATCATCCTCATCGATTAGGGATGGACTTACTTACATAGACTACGAGGCTGCCGTCGACTTCAACCCAGAAAAGCCCACCGTGCAGCCTCCCAACCACTACCACAGACGAGCCCAGCCTGAAATGGAACCCAGTGTAACGTCCCGTGGCGCCCACCGAACCATCCCACCACTGGTAGCCCACGCTGCCGTAGGAGCCGCCCAACAAACCACCACAACCACCCTTGCCCCTTCGTAGCACCCTACACGCCGGAAAACGACACCCTTAGCCTCACGGAAGGCCCCTGTTTCCTACACCAAAAACAGAGCAAGTTATGTGCTCTCAACCTCGATACATCACCGCACTTCACCGGCAACAGAGGACACCGGAAAGCAAGACTCCACGGTTGGACTGCAACCCACACCGCTTGGTCTTCGTTCTCCTCTCGGTAAGGCCATGCTGAACCTTCTCTCACGGTGCTCTCTGTTCTCTCTCTCATCACTCTCTCTCTCTCTCTCAACACCTGCTCTGCCGCCGCACTCACCACCGTTGATCTCAGCCCATCTCCCTGCGCCGTCGCACGTTCACTTCTCTCTTCGGGATGGATATAAAGCCAGCCCATGAAGTATAAATTTCAACCATCCACCTATACAGCTTTTCTAAGAAAATGCAGGTATTTTTTTTTTATTTAGTAAACGCTGGTAATGTTAAGGTATGTGAATCTTGATTTTCTTTTTTAGTTATTTACTTCTTTTGCTTAGAGGTCTGAGATTGCAAGCGTCCACGGAGATGGTTGATCCGTTGGGGCTGATTTTGCTTGACTTAGGTTAGCATGAAAATAATAGGTTCTTTCCATCTTTCAGATGATATATTGATTGAGTTATGAATCCTAATAAGAGGAGAAGAATCTATATATTAATGTTTATAATTATTCAATTCTAATTTCAATTTCAGTCAAATTTAAACGGGAAGATAAGAGAATTATCCAGTTTTTCTCTAAGGTATATGTTGCAAATTGTATGCATGTTACAAGGTTTCTATATGTAATTCATACCACATTAGTTGGTGTTAAATTTACACGACGCCAAGCCACTGAAATATTTATTGGTAAAGTGAACTCTTTTATATATGCATATTGCTCCATTTTATATATATTTCATATACATTTTTTTAATAATTTTGGTAGTGGTTATGTATAATGAACTATTTAGAGTTACAAAATTCAGCAAAAAAACCGGTCTGCGCATTGCGCGGGTTATAGGCTCGTACTGATAATTTCACAATCTCCATCATAACTTCTACCCAATCACCATTCGCTTTAAATAGTACAATTAAGACTTTGTATTAATTATTGATGATGACAATTAGACCAAATTTTTGTAATTTTGGTCAACAACAAAGACAACGAAGTTTGGTAGCTTTCCAGTGCATGTTTGGATTATAACAATAATAATACTTGTTATAATACTATTAATATTAATTATAAAAAGAATTGTTGTTTCCTAATCAATAAGCATTTTTATTTTGACCAATTCAAGTAGTGCTAAACTAACAGACGACGATAGTTTCCCGACGATGATAAGAAACTCAAGGTCTTTATTCATTTAGCAATCAATAAGAATATATAGCAGGTACGTATTTTCACCAAAATGAAATTAATTTCTCTTTGATCTATCTCTCTCGCTACAAGAAATATGCATTTTTGTGGCTACATTTTTTCCTGCGACAAAAATTTAGATGCAAATGGTAATGTTTTACTGATCCCAATTTTTGCTCCTAGCGATTTGTAAAGTCGCTGCATAAACAAAACTTTTGTGGCAAAAATCCATCGTGGCAAATAGAACCAGCTGCAAATTATAGGAATTTTTTTCCTCTACTATTTTACAGCCACAAAAATTAGCCGCAAACGCTCCGTATTTTTTTGCGGCAATATTAAAATGCCACAAAATACCTTAAATATAGATTCCGGCACTTTCTCTATTTATTTGTGGTGAGATTTCATCACCATCAAAGGTCAAATTTTAAAACAAAAGGGAAATAAGCCCTAGGGTTCGGTCATCTTCGTTTTTCCCCTCCCCTCTGCCCGATGTCTCCCTCTTTCTCATTTCCTCCTATGCATAGAAACCCACTGTGATGGCTCCCTTCCTCTCTATGTTTTCCTCTCCGTCTCTCACTCTCTCACGCACTATATATGCTTCTCTCTTCTGGGCCTTTCCCTCTCTCTATTTCAATCTCCGCTACATCTCTTAAGAACCACTCGAGCTCGTTGGCGTTCGTCGTCAATGTTGTTAACCAACACCGAGACTTAGCGGCTCCATCATGCTGAGCACCTCCGTGCCTATGCCTCCTCGGTCATGTTTCACCACCAAGGCCACCATGCTCGTCCTCCTCGTTTGTATGCCATCTCTCTCTCTCTCTCTCTCTCTCTCTCTCTCTCTCATCTCTCTATTTTGTGCCGGTGCCGCAAGAGTGCATAAGAAAGAAGATTACTATGTGTCTTTGTTGTATGTGTTCGTGGCTTAGAGTTGTGAGTTGCTTTGTGATGGAGGTAATCAAAACTCTGGATTGTAGTTTAATGGGTTTGGGTTAGGAACATGAAGTTAGGATTTTTGTTAAATTTTTGTGTAACTGAAGTTGGTGTTAAACTGGGGGTTCTAGGTTTTTGTTTCCTTATGGATTTATTTTTGGGGTTTTCGGATTTTACTTTGCAATTATCCTATTCAGCTTTTCTTTAGTTTAGCATATTGGGTTTTCTCTGGTTTTGGAAAATTTGCACATTGCCGTGGACTATAATGCTGCAAGGTGATCTATTCTCTAATCTTCATCATCAATCCTTAATTCAGACTGCCACAATATCTTCTAATAGAAGTTTTCCCAATCATGTGTTCAAGAACGTCCATGTTGTAACTAGATATGGTCAACCTGATCAATTCTTGTTTCTCTCTTCTAATGCACCTAGTGGGGATACAATTGTAACGCCCCGTTCCCGAAGATCCGGAGAGTTAGCTCTTATTACAAAAGAACATCTCCAATAATCAATAATAAACAAATAGAAACTCCACAAAAAACTTAACTTATTTGTTCGATCCAAAAATCCATGTCCCTCCACAGAAATACTAAACGAAAACCTCAATAAAATAAAATAACATCTCCACAAAGACTCAAATTATTCATAACTTGATGTACCAAAATAACCCGTGGTAGGGTTGTGCATTCTGCAGAAAATCAAGTAGAACATAAATCACCATGTTATCAAAGTGATTGCACTTAGAGTAAAGGCTACTATTATATCCCGTGGTAGGGCCAGAGGTCACTATTGTATCCATTGACAGGGCCAGAAGCCACTATTATATCCCGTGACAAGGCCAAAGGCCACTATTATATCTCGTAACAAGGCCACAAATTAGAGCAAAAAGAATCAAAATCACCATATCAGAATCCGAATCTTTGTCACCCCGATTTTTTACATGCTTTTTATTGAAGGGCTTTTTAATTAAATATTTGATTTTGAGCCTTTTAATTTAATTTAATGTGTTTTTGCGAGATTGTTTTAAGATTTTTAAATCGGGAATTATTTTAATGCGCTTTCATAATTTTAATTAGTGTTCTGCAATTAAATTGCTTTTTATTTTAAAGAATGTTATTGTTGGAGTTTAATATTTTACTTTAACTAGTTTTGAGTTTATATTGATTTATTTAATTTACTGTTTTAAAAATAGTTATTTTGAGGATCAGTTGTGACTTAAAAGTTGTGAGGATTGGACGTCATTTCTTTTCCTTCCTTTTTCTTTTTCCCTTTCTTTTCTTTTTTCTCTTCTTTTCTTTTATTTCTTACTTTTCTCTCTATTTTCTCTCGGTTTCTCTCTCGTGCGCTACAGCTCTCCCTCCCTCTTCCCCGTGCGTTTCCTTCATCTGACTTGTGCGCCGCCGTGCGCCGCCCTTCTTTGACACCGCCCCTCTTCCTCTCTTCCCCTCTGACTGGCGACCACATGATTGAGTTGCATAATTGCATATTTTATCTATTTAAAACCAATAATTTTTAATTGTTTTATTATTTTATCATTGGTTTTAGATGGATAAAATGATTAAGAGGCATAAATCCAA
>QEOT01004222.1:14154-29529 GCA_003123785.1 Pterocarya stenoptera
TGTTCATGGGACAAGGGGTTGGGTTCTTCCACTTTTGTGATCAGTCCTGTACATTCTAAGCCTTTCATTTTTGTAGTTCTAGCGCTTGCTTATTCATATGTATCGATTATTCGAGCCTTTAGTTATTTGGCTCTTGGAGGGCTAATCCAGTACTTATTATTTTATTTTTTTTACCTTCATAGCATCGGGATTTAGCAATTGCATATATAGATATTATTCTCTGTGGGAATGATGAGCTAGCACACCTTTTTTAGCTACTGCATGCTGGGTTAACATGAATATTTTCAAAGGACGTGCTAATTTTTTATCTATAATATTTAATTTTCAAGTTTCCTTGACATGGTAGTTCAGAACGCAATAAATATCATTATTCATGTCTGTGTCAGGCCTCATAAACATCTGGGAAATTATTGTTTGATAATATTGATACCGGCAGTGTATTTCTATTTGTATGCCAGTACTTGTTATCATATGCTTCATATAGAAGTAATTAGTATTTATCTTGGTAAATAAGAGTTGTAAGGTGTGGGACAATATCTTGTGGATGTTTATTTAGAAGTTTTACCAGGAGGCCTGGTGAGGACAGTGATGCTGAGTCTCTCTTTGTGCTGGCAGCAGTGACTGTGAGTCAGAAAGGCAATCTAAAAATGTTGTTGATGGAGCTTGGGGTAAGCATAATCTCATCTCCTTAAACTCTCAGAGAATGAGGAAGCTAACATTGAGAGATAAACCTGCCAATAGTTTATCCAATGATGAACCAGAGGTTTACAGCTCACCCGAGCTCCCTGTATTTGAATATTTTGAACAAGAACAACCGCACCATCGCCAACCTTTATATGATAAGGTAAGTCCATTTTGTTTGAGATTCATGTATTGGGCTTTGTAGTCATCCATTTTCTTTGTCCCGACTTGAGTGCTTGTTGGATCTTACTTTGCCCCTGTCCCCACCCTTACCCACAGGTTTCAAATCTGGCATCTCAATTTCCAGAGCTGCAGTTGTACAGGAGTTATGATCTTCTGCCTGCAAGTTGCGTTTCTGTGGCTTGGTATGTTCTTTTTCCTACAAATTTAACTGCAAGAGTTTGGCATCGTGATCGAGTCGTTTAGTATACCTAGTTAATGAATTTAAATGTGGATCCAGGTATCCGATATATATTGTAAGAATTTGGGAGAATATCTAATAATAAAAGAATAGTTAGACACTAACCTCTGACCATCGGTGATCAAGTATTCATTGGAACTAATTGTTTCTGAATTGTGAACTCTCACAATCTCTATAGGGTGAGTATTTGGTAGGGGTTTTCAACCTATCTTTCTTTATGATAATGAATTGTTATGATTGATGGAGAATCACATGTTTTTATATAAAGATAGGTCAAGACCCTTATCCACTGTTTTCTAAGTGTTGCTTCCTTCCATCAAAGAATGTAACTGTTGGGTTTTAAATGAGTAGTATCTTTATTTTAATTAACTAGAGTTTTTAATATAAATATAAAACTAATAAATAAATATATATAATATATTTGAAAGGGTATGGTATGTAAGCCACCTTTAAGTCTCCTACAAGGAGACGCATTCTTTCATTCTCTCACTTGGCTTACGTGATAGCATTTAAAATCATCTGGGTAACCAAAACCTAATATGGCCACAAATAAAACTACTCAAACCATAACCTTTAGAAGAAAGATATAATACATGAATTATGGCGGTTATGTTATTATATTAACATTTCCTTCCATGTATTACACTGTATTAGTCTCTCTAAATCAATTTTCATATGTGATATATCTCTTTATGAATGACTTCTTATAAGTCATTATGGGTCTATACATTATAGAGATTAGGAGTAGATACTTTATGTGCACAAATAAAAATATTATTATTGACGACAACAAATACTGTATACAATGAACAAATCAAACATAAAATGATCTCATTAACCCCATGCTCTTTACATATTTCAAAAATATTTTTATTGAGAGCCATTTTGTCATAGGATCTACAATAGTAAAGGATGTATTTGTATGCTCTATTGAAACTTCTTGTTTCTTGATTCTCTCTCTGACAACAAGATACTTTATGTCAATATGTTTACTTTTGCTCCCACTCTCGTTATTCTTAGAAAAGAAAACTATTGCCAAATTATCACAGTAAATTCTTAAAAGTTTAAATATGGAATCTACAACTTGAAGCCCTGTGATAAAACTCATCAACCATTTTAGCTGTGAAGTTGCTTCAAAGCATGCTATAAACTTTGCCTCCATAGTAGATGATGCAACGATTGTCTGTTTGGTGCTCTTCCATGATATGGCACCTCCTGCTAATATGAAGAGATACCTTGAAGTGGACTTTTTAGAATCTTGACAACCCGCAAAATCTGAGTCTGAATATCCAACCACTTCTAGACAATCAACATGCTTATAAGTAAGCATATGATTCTTGGTTCTTTATAGATGTCTCATAACTTTTTTAGCAGCCTTCCAATGTTCTATTATAGGATTGCTTTGGTATCGTCCCAACATTCTCATAGCGTATGCAATATCAGGTCTTATACAAACCTGTGTATGCATTAAACTACCAATAGTAGATGCATATGGAATGTTTTCTACTTCTTTCTTGCTCAAAGCATTTTTCGGACATTGACTTAAATTGAATTTATCACCCTTTAATATGGGTATAAATTTAAACCGAAAAACTGGTCCGAACCGGACAGGACCAGACCGGTTTTACCAGTTTTGAATCGGTCCAGTCCGGAACTGGTTCTTATATTTCATAAACCGGTCGGAATCGGTCCGGTTCCGGTTTTGAGATTTTCCGGACTGGACCGGACCGGTTGATAAAATATATATAAAATAATATTTTATATATAAGTTTTATATATATTAATATATAAGCTTTAAATATAATTTATAATTATATATGAAATATATATAATATAATTATATATCATATATGAAATAATTTCATATTATAATTTATAAATTATAACATAAAATGTTAATTTTAAATATAAATATTTGTAATTTGTTTGACTATATGCTATTAATATAATTATATATAAGATAATGTTATTATAAAATAAAAGTTTAATCTTAAAAATGAAAATGTAATTGATCATGTATTATATAACTATACTAATATATAGTTTATAACTAATACTAATATATAGCTATCTAATAATCTAATATTATACTAATGTCAAATTTACATTTTAAAAATTGAAAAATCGGACCGGAAACCGGTAAAACCGGAAGTATCGGTTTAGGAGGATAACCGGTGAGTAATCAGTTTTGAAAAATATAAAACCGGTCATACGGGTTCGGTCTAAGATTTTGTCAAAAACCGGACCGGACCGAACCGGTTACACCCCTACCCTTTAATATGGGTGCTGCATTAAGTGTACATTCATTCATTTAAAATTTTTTCAACAACTTTTCAATGTAAGCTTTATGAGAAAGTCCTAAAATTTTTTTAGACATATCTCGATGAATCTCTATGCCCAAAATATAAGAGGATTCACCTAAATCCTTTATTTCAAAACTTTGGAATAGAAATTTTTTGGTGTCATGTAGTAGACCCAAATCATTAGTTGCAAGTAAAATATCATCAACATATAGGACAAAGAAAATAAACTTACTCCCATTAAATTTATGGTATATGCAGTTATCCACGATGTTCTCTATAAAATCAAATGAAGTAATAACATCGTGAAATTTCAAATACCATTGATGGGATGCTTGTTTTAGTCCATAAATTAATTTCTTTAACTTACAAACTAAATGATCACCTTTATCAGAATGAAACCCTTCAGGTTGCTTCATGTATACCTCTTCTTCAAGAGTCCCATTTAAAAAAGCTGTTTTCACATTTATTTGATATAGCTCTAAATCAAAGTGAGCTATTAATGCCATGATCACTCTAAAGGAATCCTTTTTAGAAATTGGAGAGAAAGTATCGTGGTAGTCAATACCTTCTCTTTGTGTAAATCCTTTAACTACAAGTTTGGCTTTATATCTATCGATATTACCATTTGAGTCTCTATTGGTTTTATAAACCCATTTATAGCCAATAGCCTTAACTCCTTTAGGTAACTCGACAATTTCTCAAATTTGATTTTTAGCCATGGATTCTATTTTTTCTATCATAGCATCATGCCAAAATTTTGAATTTTCTCCACTTATGGCATGTGAAAATGAGATGGGATCCATCTTTAGGTCCCACATCAAAGTCGGACTCTAATAGGTACACATAATAATTATCAGAAATAGCAGACTTCCTTGTTCTAGAGGATCTTCTTAATTCTACAGTTTCATCCATATTATGTGGATGTTGAACTATAGATTCAAAGTTGGCATGTTCCTCATGAGGTGGTAGGGGTTCTTGAATTGATTGAGCTTCAAAGGTATCTGATTGATTTCCTTGAATGACAATCATTTCATTTTCATTCACGGATGTAATATATGAATTCCGTGTTTCCTCCCACTTTATCTTTGAGGACCATTACTCCCACTTATTCCAAAACCCTCAATAAATTTTGCATTTCTGGCTTCCACAATTCTGGGTGTATGTGAGGGACAATAAAATCTGTAACCTTTAGAATTTTCTGCATGTCCAATGAAATAACCACTGACTGTCCTTGGATCCAATTTCTTTAGTTGTGTATTATAGACTCTAACTTCCACTTGACAACCTCATATGCGCATATGCCTTAAACTAGGTTTTCATCATTTCCATAATTTAAATGGCATTTTGGGAACAACCTTATATGGAACTCTATTTAAGATATACACTGCAGTTTTTAAGGCCTCACTCCACAAAAATAAAGGAAGATTACAATTATTAAGCATACTTCTTACCATATCCATAAGGGTACGGTTTTGCCTTTCAGCAACACCATGTTGGTGAGGTGAACCTAGCATTGTATACTGAGCAATAATGCCTTCTTCCTTGAAAAAATTTGCAAATAGACCCGGTCTTTGCCCTGACTCAGTATATTTACCATAGTATTCTCCACCACTGTCAGATCTTACGATCTTTATTTTCTTTTCTAATTGTCTCTCTACTTCCTTTTTATATATTCTAAAAGCATCTATTACTTCAGATTTATAAAAAATGAGGTAAAGATACATAAACAATGAATCGTCATCAATGAATGAGATAAAATATCTCTAACCATTCAAACAAGGGGTACTAAATGATCCATAGATGTCAGTGTGTATGATTCCAAGAATTTCCTCACTCCTATTGGCACCTTTACTGGTTTTGTTGGTTTGCTTACCTTTTATGCAATCCACACAAATACTCAAATTAGAGAAGTCTAAAGTCTTTAGACTCCATTATTAACTAATCTTTTAATTCTCTCTATGGAGATATGTCTTAATCTCCTACGCCATAATATAGAGGAGGAATCATCAACAATATTACGTTTAGTGCCGACTTCATCATGCAGAGTTAATAGACTATTTTCAAAAACATAATCTAAATTTAAATTATAAAACCATTAATTAAGGTCCCAGAGCTTACAAATGTGGAGTTTTTAAATACAGAAACATTTGAATTCACAAAATTAAATTCAAATCCCAAAGGTACTAATCTAGATATAGAGACCAAGTTTCTAGAAAATGAAGGTACATAAAATGTGTTTTCCAAATCCAAAATATAATCATTATTTAAAATAAGTCTAAAAGTTTCTACAGCCTCGACATACGAACGCATCCCATTTTCTGAGCAGATGCCTTGTTAACTTTCCATCGGTTTCCTTAAGCTGAGAAACCCCTACATGATATTGACAACATGAATTGAGGTAACCAAATCAATCCACCATGTATTATGATGAGAGTCAACAAAATTGGACTCATAGCACACAAGAGAATTGAGATTACCTTTCTTCTCAAGCCATGATTTATATTTTATGCAATCTTTCTTTTTGTATCCTTTTTTCTTGCAAAAGAAGCATGTATCATTGTCTTTATAACGTTTAAATGGCACTTTTCCATCCTTCTTCCACTTATTAACACCGACACTTTTACCTTTCTTCCATTGTCCCTTCCTTTGAGTAACAAAATGAGCACTCTCAATATTTTCATGTTTCAATCTCTCTTCTTCTTGTACACACATGATTAAGAGTTCGTTAATGGACCATTGTGTTGTAGGAAATTTAAATGGTCCATATTCTGTAGGAAGAGAGTTGAGTATGAAATGGATAAGGAATGAATTTGAGATCTCAATCTTTAAAGACCATAGTTGGGCTACAATATCCATCATTTCTATTATGTGCTCACGCACGCTTCTTGATTTGCCATGTTTCATAACTGATAATTTGTTCATTAGAGTGCTAGCCAATGCCTTATCAGAACTAACAAACTGCTCTTCAATAGCCTTTATGTAGTCCTGGACTTTATCACACTCTGGGATTGAACCTCTAATGCTCTTACTCACATGTGACTTGAGCATTAGACTTAATCAGTTAGACCGCTCCCACCTATCATAGGTATTTTTATCTACCAATGAACTTGATTCAGTGGGTATAGGTGATTCATCCACACGAAGTGCCAAGTCCAAATCTATGCACCCTAAAGTTAAAAGAACATTTTCTTTTCAATTTGAAAAATTATCTCCATTCAGAATTGGAATATTAGAAGATTCACTATTTAATAAAGAAGACATAGTAGCTGTAATAACATAACCAAGAACATATATCAATGCTTTGAATCAAACAATAACTATAGTTTGAATTGACCAATGTCTAATTCAAAAAACAAATCTAAATCTCTCTGTGGGTAAAGATTGCAATATGTATAAGATTTGCTTATATTTTCTTTATGTAACAAGACTAGTGTTTTACAAATATTTAGGAAAAAGAGACGCCGCACCTATGGGTATAGGAAATCTCATTTTCCTAATATCCTTTTCACTATCTTATTCTAATTAAATCATTATTTTTCATACAAATTACCTCCATATAGGGCTAAGTAATTACTATAATGATTTAATTGCAACATAAAATGCCATTATAAAATCATACAATCAAATATATTAAGTATATTAAAATATTATTGTATCTTAAGATGTTGCGGCTATTCTTAGTACACAATAATATTTTCTACTCTAATATGGCATTTTTTTTTAAAATAAAAACATCACAACATACTTATTCAGTATGATATTACATCATCAAATAATTAAAAATCAAGATGATTCAAAATATAAATTCACACTGAGTGGAATCAGCGCACGAAACTATATGTGAGTTTTTGAAATTTAACTGGATAAATTAATCATGATAAATCAAAATTTGGTGCCCAAGGGTCAGTCAAACACGTGTTTATTTGTCGAGAAATTTTACTTGTAATTCTCAAATAGAGATGGCATGTACAAGCCTTTCATTAAATAGAAAAAAATATTATTTTGATAAAGATATTACTACCATTTTAAATATATTTTAAAGATAAAATTAATTAAACTTAAATGCAGAGCGATTTAATTAATATGGCAACCGCTTCGCTCATTTATTTTTTTTAATTTTTATTTTAAATGAATCCAAACGTCTTATCACCAAAGGGCATCATTTCGTACTCATCTCTAACCTTCAGACCGCTCTGTAATTCAATTTCAGTTTCTTCAGGAAGATCTCAGATCATCACAAATGATGAGTTTAAAATATATGGGTACAAAAATAACAGATCAAATTTTGAACGTAAACCCAGTTTATAAAGATTGAACGTAAGACCCAAAACATAAATCCACTCTCAAGTATCAAAAATTCACAAAAGTTTTTGATTTACAAAGTCGAAACATTTCAAATCAAAAGGAAAGGAGTACAAACACAAATCGAAATAAACCTTGATGAATAAAAAATCTTTGGGTCAAAGACTCAAAAACGAAGATGAACTCTAATATGTATTTCGATCTGTGTTTTTCCGCATATGCCCAAACATACCTTTTTCTAAATCACAGACAGATCAAAATAATCCAAATATCCAAACATGTATTCTACCGATCACCAATCCGCATAACAATTGAAATCCATGCTAAACTATTGTAAGAATTTGGGAGAATATCTAATAATAAAAGAATCATTAGAACACTAACATCTGACTATCGTTGATTAAGTATTCGTTGGAATTAATTGTTTTTTAATTGTGAACTCTCACAATCTCTATATCGAAAGTTTTGGATAGAGGCTTTCAACTTATCTTTTTTTTATGATAATGAATTGTTGTGATTGATAAAGAATCACATACCTTTATATATAAATAGGCCAAGATCCTTATTCACTATTTTCTAAGTGTTGCTTCATTCCATCAAAGAATGTAATTATTAAGTTTTAAATGAGTAATATCTTTATTTTAATTATCTAAAATTTTTAATATAAATATAAAACTATTAAATAAATATTATAATATATTTAAAAGGATATGGCACCTAAGCCACCTTTTTAAGTCTCCTACAAGGGGACGTGTTCTTTCAATATATAGAATACCTGTAAGTCCAACACTGCAAAATCTGGCTGCGTCTTTTCTAACCTTCAATACCTTATCGACACACTCCACAAGTATCTCTCTTTCTCTCTATACATGAATATCAGTTGCGTTATGATTTTTTTGCTAATCCATATCTAACAGGTGCAGGCAAAAATCAAAGTCCCATGGTTCAAGTGGCAGGAAGGTCGATGGGAATCAGCCACCATCAAAGATTTCCCTGCCCCTTTTGGCCTTGCTTCATGTAAGTTGAGAGGTTCAATTTTTACTCCTAGTGGAGCCAATGAATGTCAGCAAGCAAACTCTCTATTGCAGGCCGCTGACATTTGGCTCCAGCAGTTGCAGGTTAATCTTCCTGATTTTCAGTTCTTTATTTCTCATAACTCACAATGGAGATGACGGGGGGCTTGACTTCAAATGTTCTTCCATATGGGCATAGAAGTTCAAGTTGTATTGCCGGAAAGAGATGTGATAGAATATAAGTGCCTAAAATAGAGGATCCTTTAAGTGCCTAAAATACAGGATCCTAAGTAGCGGCTTGATTTTCAGTGTTGTCATTCTTAGAACAACGTAAGTTTCTCCTCAGAAGCAGAACAGTCCATGAGAGGTTGGAAGAAAAAAAAGACAGACGCACGAGTCACATGAAGTGAGCAAAAGGAACTTAGTCATGCAACTGGATTTTGTTCAAGTCTACAGGCAGCGGCGGAATCAGAAATGTGTTGTAGGGGGTTAAGTAAAGATAAAATTGAAATAAAATATTTTTTTTTTATTTTTTTATTTTTTAGGTTAAAATAATCTATAAGATCAAAATAATTTTGTAAATGTGATTAAGATAATTTTTTTACTGAGAAAACTAACACAATATAAGATTAATATAATTATATTAAATCATAAAAAATTAATATATATTTTTTTCCAAACTTTCGGGGGGTCATGGCCACCTCTGTCTTATGTGCATTGTTATGAATACCGTACCGTACTGACTAGTATGGTCGGTATTTTCCATACTGGCCACCAGACCGATACAGGTATACTATATGTTCCGTACTGGCCGAAATACCAGTCGATATTTCGGCCTGTACCGACTTATGTACCGGTTTGTACCGACCGATATTTCGGCCTTTTTTTTTTTTCATATTTTCAAACTATAAGTTCATTTTTTGATTCCTAATTCAAACTAGACTATTTACAATTTATATATTTATGTATTTATATATAATTTATTTATATATAGACTATTATTTTAAAATACAATTTATATATATAATTTATTAATATACTGAAATGTTATTCCGAAACGGTATCAATATCGAAATATTTCGTTCCAGTGGCTCAACCAATACGATATCCGGTACGGTATTCAAAACATTGGTACAAAAGGCTGGTTAGACAGCTGTTTATCGTACTTGAGCAGGGCATGAGAAACTGGGATGCGAACTACACTACAATTGGATTGCCTCGCTAGTTTTTTGTTGGGTTTGGGGACTGGGGAGGGAGAGGTGGGGCTAGTGGTAATTTTGGATACAGAGATGGTTTCATCTCATCATTATAACTTTTATTACCACACAAAATATAATAAATAATTCAATTTTTTCAAATCTTAAAACAACAATAATATTAAAAAAAATATTTTAATAATATTTTATTTAATTTATTTAAAACTATCTCATTTCATCTCACTATCAAAATCAGCCTTTAAATAGGATCAAGTATATTGTGGTTCACCGATCCCATCACTCATTTTTGGACCAACATTTGGCAATATTGATGAAACTTTCGGAAATCTAATACTCTTGTCATTTATAATCCATGCCAGTACGCAGCTTTCCAAATGTCTGCACTAAGATTTAGTTTCAGCCGTAGCGTCATACCCCAATCTATAGGAGCATTTAGTATAAATATAAAATATGGTCAGTTACAAAGAAAAGAGAGAGACAGGATGGAAGAAAAGAAAAAGAAGCATATTGTTAGAATCCCTTGACTTCTAATGATGTATTTTTTATAATGCAATTAATTCACTCATATTTATAAATATATAAAAAAAAAAGAAAAAAAAAAAGAAACTTTTTTTCAGTTTGAATTTTGTCATTTTTATTTATATTCATTAATATGTTATATTATAGTTATTTTTTTTATTTATTTAAGCGATTAATTTATAGAGATATTTAAAATATGGTATTTTAATTGATGCAATTAAGAATGATAAAATTAATGATGAAAAGTATGATTGCTTTTTAAAAAAAAAAATTATGGTAACCAGTAATCTAAGCTGGGCCGATGTTAATGGAGACCTGATCCGGATCCAAACCTAAAACAAGCCCATGAATTTGAGCCCAAGGATACTGGACTTTTACAGTTTCCTTGACACTTGAGACATTATTATTTTCAGACTTGAGGCCTAAGTTGGATCTTATAATTCCACGATGCGGGCTGTTCTACGAAAGTCCTCGATACTGATTGGACTGTCAGACGCTCCCGTAACAGATAAATTCTAGCCCTACAAAAGTTCGGCTAACCCTATGGAGGTTAGATGTTGAAATCGGGTTTAGCGTAGTGTTCCAGCAGCGATGCAGCTTCAACCCTGTCCTGGAAAACCCTATCCCTAAACTTTCAGAATCGCATTTGGACCTGTCCCTGATCTTCCCTGTCGACACCAAGGTCAAGGTGATTCTCTAATCTTTTAGTGCGGGTTTCTCCTTATCATCACTACCAATAGCATTTCGGTTTATCTGTCTGTGAATTTATTTATCATCCTCGAGTTCATTTGGTTTCGTTGTATGTCATCTACTCTGTTCAATCTGTGATATTCATTCGCGTTATCTGTTATTTTCGCCTTCTGCGTATCTGTGATTTGGTTCTGCAATGTCCATTTATGTAAAAAAGAAGAAGAAGAAAGAAACCTTACACATTTGTTTATTTAATTGATTCATGGAAATGTACAGTTTTTTCCCTTTTGATACTAATGGAAAGAGTTTATATGAAGAGAGCCTTTGAGCGGTTGTGATTTTTTTTTTTCTTTTATATGTTTTTAGTTAAGTCGAGAGCAAGAGAGAATTTATGTGGTTAGGAAGCCTTACTTGCTGGTTTTATTTTTGCAAATTGAAGAGTAAACCGTCAATATTAGGCGTGGTATGAAGCAAGAATGCAGTAACTTAAGTGATGAAAGGGTCTCAAGCCTCGAGGGATGTTTGGATAAGACATGGAAAACAAATGATTTCAGTCTGCTATCCATATCATTTCTAGGAGTTCTCTGGGAAATTGGTGGACTTGCTACGAGTTCTGGAACTGGCCTCAAATACCTTTCTGATGCGAGCTCTTCTAAATAGCGTAAATTTTAAAAATATTATGGAAGAGATGCATGGTTTTATGAATGAAATGTGAGCAATGCGGATCTCTTGGTACGATAGGCTATTAGAAATTACTGATGCCTTTTCCTGTATTGTAGAAGTATGGGTATCCGGGCTCGAAATGCTAGTGATCGCTTGAGGACAATTTGGACCCCTGAAATGGATCGGTATTTCATTGACCTCATGCTAGAGCAGGTTGGCAAAGGAAATAGATTTGATGATCATTTATTCAGCAAAAGAGCATGGAAGCATATGACCTCATTGTTCAATGCAAGATTTAAATTTCAGTATGAAAAAGATGTTCTGAAAAATCGTCACAAAACACTGAGGAATCTGTACAAGGCTGTAAAGAATCTCCTTGACCAGAGGGGTTTTAGTTGGGATGAAAAGCGTCGAATGGTGACAGCTGATAACAATATCTGGGACGATTATATCAAGGTGTGGTATTTAATTCTTTGATATGTTCTCTGTGCTTGTTATGTATGTATTTCTGGAGTCTTTACAGGCTTTACTTACAGGTACACCCAGATGCTCGTTCATTCCGAATCAAAAGCATTCCATATTACAGTGATTTATGCACGATATACGGAAATGCAACCTCTGAACAAAAAGGTGACTAATCTTGCCTTGATCCTACTTTGCAAATAAATATCAGGATCCAGAACAGCTGACTTCTTGAGTGGTCTATAATCTGGTGCTACATTGATGATGGATTAATCAGGTAACAATGTGCCAGAATTAACATTACCTACCTGTGAGAATGGAACAAACTCAGCCACACAGCCAACAGATGCTAGCGAAGTAGCTGCAGTGGCTCTTCCTGAAATCCTGATTGATGAAGATTATGGAATCTCTATATCAGAAAAAGTAGATGATGATCCACTACCTTTGGCAAATATAAGTGGAACCACAATGGGTAGCCGGTCCAGGACTTACTGGCAGCCACCGATGGACCGCTATTTTATTGACCTTATGCTAGATCAAGTGCAGAAAGGAAACCGGGTTGATGGTGTATTCAGCAAACAAGCATGGATGGAGATGATTGCATCTTTTAATACTAAATTTGGCTTTGACTATGGCATGGATATTCTAAAGAATCGCTATAAAACTTTGCGAAGGCAATATAATGTCATTAAAAACCTTCTTGACTTGGATGGTTTTGCATGGGATGATATACGGCAAATGGTGATTGCCGATGACTATGTCTGGCAAGATTATATCAAGGTAATAGTCTTCTCTTGTGGCTTTTTCTTAAACATGGAACCAACTTGTCTTAGTATGAATTGATCATTTGTCAATATTGCTTTACCTTATATACGACAAAGGTGAGTTTGAAATGAACTTCATATGACATTTAGGATTAAGTCCAACAGCAAAAGTCAATATCTGAAAATAGTTTTGTTTCATCCTTGAAAGAAAGAATTTGCTGAATAATTTTTGTACAATGGATCTGTCCAACTACTCCAATGACGAGGGGAAACAAGTCAAAAGAATTTCATCATTTGTTGACATAGAAAAGCCCCCGAATATAGTTTTAATGATGCCTTACTTTGTTATGATATCATGTAGGCACATACCGATGCACGACAATTCATGACTCGACCAGTGCCATACTATAAAGATTTGTGTGTGATATGTGATCCAAATGCCGATGAAAGAGACTGCTTTCTGGGTTTAGAGCTGCAAAATGAAGTTGACCAAGTCAAGATAGGAAGAGTGTCAAATACTTCTCAATCTCCAGCTACATCTGTTTCCAGCGAAGACCAAGTTGGTGATGAGAAGGAATCCACACACACAGACCAGAAGAACAAGCGTCAATTGGAAAACTGGTCAGATTCCGGTCAATTTAAAAAGTCCTGCCACAGAGATGAGAGCATGGTAACTGCTCTTCGTGAAATGGCTAGTGCTGTTTCTTCTCTCTCAGATAAGAAGAAAGATGATGAGATCTCAAACTCCATCCCAATAGAGAATGTGATCGAAGCAGTTCAAGCTTTACCAGACATGGATGAAGATTTTATATTGGATGCCTGTGATTTCCTGGAGGACGAAAAGAAGGCAAAAACTTTTCTAGCATTGGATGTTAAATTACGAAAAAAATGGTTAGTGAGAAAACTTCGCCCTCAGCTACAGGAGTAGGATTTCTGGAAGTTCTTTGTAATGTATTTTGCCAAATCATGAGAATACGCGAATTTTCTTAGTGACTAGACTGGCAATTTTCTTAGTGACTAGACTGGCAATTTTCTTAGTCATGGTCATCATAAAGTAGAAACTCTCAGCAAAAGAACAAAAAATGGATATAAACAGAAACCGCTTTTCAAACACCATAGCCGTCTTGTTCTTGGTGGCGATACAGTACATCTGTATCTGAATTCTTCGAAGACTACTGCAATAGAGATCGTGTGTTCTTGCACGTCTAAAGACTACTGCAATAGACATCAAAAGGTTTCATGGACTGAACTCAGGGGAGATACCAGTGTCGCCTCTGAATTCTGCATGTTCTTGCACGTCTAAAGTAAAAGAACATCACAGAAGAAGATGAAGTACTGGATTATGAAAAGCTGACATAATTGCAATTGAAGCTTCGAATTAGTTAAAATGTACCCCAGGAAGCACCAAAATATTCCCAAACAGAGAGTTTTTGGCTTTTGGTCTGTTCTCTGTACTTAGACAATATAGAATAGATAAAGGAAAAGATTAAGGAATGATGTATGGGTGAACCTCGAATGTTTCACAGTGCTTCAAGTTTCGTACTAACGGTTTTCCTCAACTACAAAGTACGAGATGTTAAAAAAATAAACAAATCGTATCCTGAAAAGAAAAAGGTGGGAGAGGTTTGTCTTCAAAACTCATGGCCACAAGATACTGCAAGACGTAGCAGGAATTTCACTGTAAATATTTTCACTAGCACTTAAAACTTTGAGATACGTGAAAAGAGAGTCTGGGTCCATGCGGGCCCTGCTAATTACATTTGACTAACAACGTGCATTAGATTGAATTCCCTATGTCTAACATGGCTCTTTCTATCAAAGGTACCAGAATATTCAACAAACAGCATGGATGATAAACATCTCTCTTAAACTTAGCGAAACTGGCAACAAACACTATATTGTATCCCATTCATAAGCTGTCATCAAAGATGGTGGACAAGAACAGGCCCTGTACAAACTCGCATCTCCTTGCCTTCTCCTCTTTTTCCTTGTCCGATAAAGGAACTTCAAAATTTCTGCAACCACAATAGCATCATTAGTTTTTTGTACAGCACAGGAAGACTGGTTAGCTAGAAACAGTTACACGTTTTAGCAAACATCATCCATAGATGCTGCAACGGCATTAATGAATTTAATGTGAAATAAGGAAGCAGTGAAAAATATTGCCCTCACATGTCAATCCAGAAAAGTAAACAGTAGGTCATTTGTGAGTACACTTGGAATCTTACAAAGTAGCGCAATTATGACTTCATACCGGGTTGACACGCACACACACACAAACGCAATTATGTAGGTCATTCGTGAGTACACTCGCAATCTTACAAAGTAACAAAATTATGA
>QEOT01004223.1:0-27624 GCA_003123785.1 Pterocarya stenoptera
AAAAGTGATCACCGCATGTCCTATTTAAAATGGGTGTGTAATGTAGAGGCATGCATGAATGTAATGTAATATCTTCATACTATAAACTATTAAATAATTTTTTTTTACCCAGATGCTCTTGATGAGAAGAGAGAGAGAGTGTAGTTGCTCTTTTCTTTAAGCTGGTGACATTTTTAATGATAAAATATTTTCTTGCATTTTTGTCTATATTTTATTTGATTTTCTACATTGGAAATTTTACTCTTTTTTTTTTCTTAAAGAGAGCTGGTTTAATATTCCGTTTTAGAGGAATATATATAAGAGCATCTACATTGGTCTATGCATATACATATACAAAGTCATATTTGTATAATATGACTTTAAAATCATCTATATTGACTAATGTATATGCATATATATAGCTAGCTATAAACAATTCTTATCCAAATTTGGATAGTAACTATTCACTTTATAAAATATATTTTAATCATTATTTCTCTCTTCTTCCATTCTCTCTCACAATATTTTCCTCTTTTCCATTCCTCAACAACACAACAAACATTCACCTACATATTTATTTTATTATTATAATATATTATATATATATTTTTCATTTTATTATATTTTTAATATAATATATAAAAAAATTATATTTTTTATTATTACATTTGTATTATTAATTTCAAATGTATGTAGTGGATGTTAATTATAAAATATATATATATAAAAAATTGATTTTAGAAAAAAATTAATTATTATTTTACCTTAAATATTTATAAGTTAATGTAAAAATTTTACTTGAATGACAAAATGAATATATAAAAGGGATAATCTATTTTCGTATATGCATATGCATAAGAATAAAACTACTCTCACACCCACTTATACCGCTCCATTTGACTGACTCAATACATTTTGTTTTTTATTTTATTTTTTATTTAATGATTAAAGAAATAATTTTTATTGTATTGATGTATTTTTTTATTTTTAAAAATATTTAAAAATGATAAAAAAAAATTGAATGAAAAAGAACGCAAATTTTTACACTCTTGGTCACTCAGCGGTAAGTTGCAAGCGGTACAGTAGTGCATCTCTATGCATAAAGCAGTGATAATGCTCTAAGGGAGTTGACGAGGCGGGAAAGGATCCATATTCTCCGAGAAATAGAACCCAAATTCTTATTCCCCTCCGTCTTCCAAAATCTCGTTGAACTGAGTGAAAGACAGCGATGGAGTCAACGCGACATACATGCTTAAAGCTCGAACCCCAACATAGCGAGCCCATCTTCGTAAAATGCACCTGGTCCCAGTCCCGCTTTGACCTCTCCATCACCGACGGCCTCCACGCCTGGATCTGCCACGGTACTTCAATCTCTTATAAATCGAACTTCGAAACTAAATAATTTAAAACTCACTGCAATTTTCGTTTCGATTTTGGACTTTTCAAATTCAGCGTCGGAAGAGGAGGTGAGAGAGCGCGCGGCTCAGTGGGACCAGCCGGTGACCGAGTACGTGGCGTTGGCTGAGCGGTACTTAGGGTTTCAGCAGGCCGGTTCGGTCTACCGGTTCACCGATGCCGGAGATGGCCACAAAAGGGTCTGTACTTTTCGATAATTTTTTTTTTATAAGTAAACAATTGTGTTAATAGAATAGGGCCCAAAGTACACAAGAGAGATGATATAAAGAACACTTATCTAGGCTGAAGCAAGAGGAAACAAGAAATTCAGCCAGGTCTAAGCCATTAAAGTCTATAGCTATGGCCCATACGAATAGCATTCTAACAAAAAAAAAAAAACTAAGATCTTCAAAAAATCTCTCATTGCCTTCAAACGTCCTGTCATTTTGCTCCTACCATAACTACCATAGAATACAAATAGGGATCATCTTCCTCATGACTTTGATTTGTGGAATACCTCTTAGATTGGTCCAACAAGCTAGGAGCGCTTCCACTATGGTGGGCATAATCCAAGCTATCTCTAGCCTACTGAACACCTCAGCCCATAGCGCTCTAGCAACGTCACAATGCAATATAATGTGATCCAGAGTTTCACCACTCTTCTTACACATGCGGCATCAATCTAGTATGATCACCCCATATCTTCGCAGATTATCCATTGTCAAGATCTTTCCTAGTGAAGTTGTCCATGCAAAGAATGTTGTTTTGGGAGGCGCCTTATTTTGCTAGATCCTCTTCCAGGAAATTGAGTGTTCTGGACCTGCGTGAGAGACTTATAGAACGATCAAGTTGAGAATATACCTTTACCAGTCGGTACCCACCACAACTTGTCATTTCCTTGGATGCTCGGTTTCATAGAATACAACAGTCGGAAGAACTCTTCAAAGCTACCAACTTTCTAGTCTTGGGCAGCCTTGCTAAGACGATGTTCCATTGTACTTGATCTCCAGCTACCACTATAACATCAGCTACTGAAACTTCTTTCTCACATGCAATCCTGAAAAATGAGGGGAATAAATCATTTAGTCTATTGTTTCCACACCATATGTTGCTCCAGAATTTTATTCTAGAACCATCTCCCAACACAAGTCTAGACGAAAAAACACCTCTCATCCCCTACTAATATGCTTCCAAGTCCCCAATCCGTGAGGCCATTTACCTCTCTATGACACCCCCCCCCCCCACGCAGATCCTTTTCGGTAATTTGAGCTTGTTATTTACTATTTGAAATTTTGTGTATTGTTGAACAGTGTTCGGATGCAAGGAAAATTGGGGGACATGTCTTCCCTAGAATTATGAGTTTTTACTTCAAATAGACCCAAAATGCTTAGTAGTTATTACATGGCTACTTTTTTTAGATAGTCATTTTCTTGTTCAAATATGGAAATGGGAGAGTAAAGTTCCAAGGACTTTATTTCATGAAGGGGCTTATGTTAAATGGTTACTTGACTGGATGTGGTATTCATCGTGCAGTTGTCATGGACTTTTGACAAGGAAGGCACAACACTAGAATGGCGGTGGAAGTGTCAACTGTCACCCAATAGTAAGGAAACTACGGCAGGGATATTGGACTTTCTCATGGATGCAAATATAAGGCTAAGTGTATGATTGTACATTTTGTTTTGCTGCTTTATAGACATTCAGTGAAGTTTCCATATCTCCTTTTTGTTGAGAAAAGGATAACTACCAAATAATGCAAAACTATTAAAAAGAGGACGGTGCTACACCCACCGAGGTGTAGCCCGAGAGAATCTCCCAATAAGGCCATTTGGCCCTTTTTTTTAAAAAAAAAATTTCATACATTTTTTTTATATCCTTGAACATTTAAAAAAGAAATTCACATCATTCAAAAACACTCCTTAATCACTAAGTAAAAACAAAATCGGGAAAATGTCTCGGGACCACCTCTCGGTGGCCCAAGCATTTCCCTTCAAAAGAATGCAAGCAATTTACATGTTTATCTCAATGCAATGTATTTCTACTGATGGAGACAAATCCATGAACCAAAAACAGAGGGCAAGATGATAATGGTTAAGGAAAATCTCTCAAAAGCAATATGAGATCGATCTTGTTCAACAAATCCTAAACATGTTATTAAATTACTAGCCACTTTTATTTTATTATATTTTATTTCTAAGGTATTCTTCTGGAATTGAGATATTTCTGTACGAGTAATTTGGTTGTTTTATATATATTTCTGTACTCTGTATGCGTGCATAGGAAGAAGTTGTCAGAAAAACTCAATCTTTTGAGAGGCTAAAAGTGGAAGCTGAGAAGTGTCTAGCGCAGAGCGAGAAAATTAATGATGAGAAGGTGGAGTTCGAATCTGCAATATATGAAAAGGTGTGTTCAATAAGTTATTTTGTTTTCTCAGCATCTTCCATGGCATCAGTACTTTTTTGTCCTTATTTTTCTTCACATGTTTTATTTTGCGAATTGAGCTCCAAATGTAGGTTATGGCATAATCAATCTACACAGTATATTGACATGAATAATATTTTAGTACTTGTACCCGTTAGTTTGAGTTTAGGATGTGAAACATTAATGGTCTCCATCTTTTAGGTTTAATTAGAAGATCGGGAAAGGTTTTTGTTTTCTTTCAAGATAAGGCTAATTTGTCTTGTAGCGAGTGAAAATAAATACAAAGCCAGCAAAAAGAGGGGCAAACTGCAAAAGTAAGGTCACTTTGAACCCTAACTATTCAAAACTGTTTTCTCAATCCTGAAGCTGCTCATTTAATCTAAACTTCCCCTACCCCCTCTCCTTAACAAATATATAAAGTAATGATTTTGTTAAGCATCAAGTTGCTTATGTTCATTATCTTCATCCACAAGAACGGGTTGTCTACTTAAATTAATAAATGTTAGGGGCAACCTGCTTTGTCGCTGCAGCAATCTGGTTGTCGGTTATGGAATTCATTTGCAAGATTTCTGCCTCTCTTATTTATTGTCTTTTTTGTATGTAATATTTGGTTTGAAGATTGCACAAAGATGGTTGAGGCTCTCTTGTTATACTAATTATTTTAATGTGACTAAGCCTCTTTCACAATTTTAGTGCATCTTTCACATTCACATCTGCTTAGTGAGATGAAATCGGAATGCTCAATTCTAGAAGTGATGTTTTATGTTAAATATTTTGATATTTTTTAATATCAGTAAAAAAGATTTTTTTTCTCACGTACATGTATGTATCATGATGCAATCAATATCATCATTACATTTGATCTATGGACGCAGCTGTCAAAGCACTGGATTATTTCCAGCTACATTTACTAAATAGACATAATCATCATTTAAATCTTTTTGCAAACATTATGCATGACTTGACCTTTTTTCTGCCTCTAGTTTCTTGGTGTCTTGAATTCAAAGAAAGCAAAACTCAGAGAGCTTCGGGGTCAGCTTTCAAATGAAAAAGCTGCTGGGAAATTGCCAGAAGAAGAATCTTCTGAGAAAACAGAGAGTTTTGACAATGGAAGTGATGATGAGAAAAGTGAGGAAGAACCTGCAAAAGATGTTACAGGCACTTCAAAGCTTGTGGTAGGGAGTAGGCCTCGTGGTCGAAAGAGGACCACACGCATTTAGCTTCACACTAGGTAAGTGTAAGTTACAGCATGTTGAGCCTTCCTTGATTTTCTTTGCTTCTGTACGTTTATGTTTTTTATTTTTTGGTATGGGGAGCTGGGCTGACTCCTGTAAAGATTTTCAACATGTATCGCAACTTTTCATAGGAATACAAACTTGTGTAAGTATCCCTAAGCCACAAACAAATAGAATCCAACAGGACTTATGCTGGCTTTCATCGTGCCCTTCCACCATTATTCACTTGGGGAGTAGAGAATTAACTGATCCCAAGAATTAAAAGTAGCCATTCATTGCGAACTGAAACACTGCTTGCGGGATGTTACATTTATGTGCAGACTAATGTAGAAGAATGAGCTCAGTAAGACTGACATGTCACATGGTCGAAGTAGGTATTAGAATTGTATTGAAAATTGTAGTAGAACGGAGAAAGGAATAGGAATTTGATACTTCTTCAGGGATGTACAGTGTAAATTTGACCAAGCAAAAAAGCAGGAAGCCAGCTTAAACGCCGCTGTTCATGTCAAAGGAAAGCTAGCATCAGTAACTGTACATGTCGAAGGAGTAAAAGAAGAATGGAAGGCATAGATTGACCGGAGTCGTGCTTAAGAGGAAACTCTTTAAGTTTCCAAGAACGTGGGAAGTGACTGGAGCATTGCACGAGATTGTTCATCATCCATGGCAACGTGTATCAACATCGAAGTGACTGCTTCATTGGGTAAAAAGTTCCTCTTTCTCATTACCTCAAGGAGCCGCATTGTTCTCTGGACCTCTTTTTCTCGAAGAAGACCCTGAATCATGATATTGAACGAAATGGAGTCTGGTAAGCAACCTTTCTCCTCCATTTGCATAAGCAACTCACAAGCCTCCAATGACATTCCTTTCTTGCATAGGCCATCTATCATACTGTTGTAAGTAGAAACATCAGGAACCAAACCATTGCTTGAGATTTCCTCCAACTTTTTCCGCGCTTCTTCCAATTTACCAGCCTTACACATCCCATCAATTAGTAAATTAAAAAATTGAATACCAGATTCAGATTTGGTACTCTCTAGGGACTGCAACAGATCCATTGCCTCCTCAATCTGTCCATTTTTGCAGAGTAGTCCACCCAATAGAGCAGAATACGTAGCAAATACTGGAGAAGGGCCAGAACTCTGCATTTCTTTAAATAAATTACGGGCAGTTCTAAAACTACCCGCATGGCACAGTGCTCCTATAAGCGTGTTGTAACTTACAGCAGTGGGTTTCAATCCCCTGCATTGCATTTCTTGAAAGAGCTGAATAGCTTCATTGGTCTTCCAACTCTTGCAATAGCCACTAATCATCACGTTATAGCTAACAACATCGAGCTTAAGACCCTTGTCCACCATCATGTTAAACAGCTTTTTTGCATCATCCAGCCGAGCCACCAAACATAAACCGCTCATGACTGAACTGTAAGTGTATAAATTAGGCTCCTTGCCTTGCTTTATCATCAACTTAAATATGCCACAAGCACCTGCCACTTTCCCCTCTTTGCATAGACAATCTATCAGAATCGTGAATGTCACTACGCGGGGAGAAATTCCTTGTCCCACCATTTGCGTAAAAATTATCGTGGCTTCTTTCCACAAACCTGACCGGCAAAAACCATGAATTAAAGTGTTATAAGTGACTAGATCAGCAGAAATCCCGCGACCGACCATTTCATTAAACAACTTCACAGCTTCTTTAAATTGTCCTAAACTACAAAATCCATTAATCAACGAACTGTAGACAACAACGTCTGGATGAATGCCCGAATCGATCATCTCCGAGAACATTTCCATCGCTTCACTAATCAACCCATCTTTGCAAAGAGCATCAATGATCATGCCATAGTTAGCACATTCACCTTGCACTTTGCCTTCACCATCCTTCCATGCATCTCCAGAGCTCGACCAATCTTGTGCATTTTACAAAATCCATCAATAAGAGCCCCATATATGATCACACTCTCTCCAAGTCTCTTCTCACACAGTTTATCAAACAGTTGAAGCGCACAATGAACCCTACCATCATTACACAAACCCTTAACCAAAGTACCGACTGTCACCACATCCGGTTCAAACCCCATCTTCGCAATCTCCCCAAACACACCAAGTCCATAATCCACAACATTCAAGTTGCAACAACAATTAATCAAAATGTTTAAAGTGTACAAGTCAGGCTCAATACCAACACAATTCAACTTCCTATACATAAGAAACACATCTGAATAGCGTTTCAGTCTGGAAACCGACCCCAATACATGATTAAACGTATCGATTGCCGGAACGGGTTGTTCTTGAACCAATCTATCCAAGTATCTCTTTGCATCATTGAGCTTTATTTTACCTGATTTACACACACCCCTCACGTAATATTCGAACTGGGTTGGGGTCACATGAGCTATGCAACCCTTACTGTTTATGGGAATGGAATTCGAGGAAGAATTTCGAAGTGGGGTTTTGCGAAGAGAGTAAAGGGAGTGTTGGGTTTTTCCCTTTCGAATTGCATGTCTTGAAGAAGAAGAAGACGAAGACGAGGCAGAAGAATTAGCAATTTTTAGCAACATGAAAAGAGAGAAAATTTAGGATTTTCAATGCTAAAGGTACATCCGAAAGAGGAGCTTTCAGTTTTTAGTGGACACTGCGCAGCATGACCGTAGTAGAACAACCACTTCAATTTTCATCTTCACAAGCCCAATACTAATAATAATAAGACACATTAATAATAAAAAAAAAATTTAAGTATTTATACAGGATTGATGTTCACATGAATCACAAAGCACCCAATAATTTCCATTTTAAGGCAAACTATTACCGTCACCGTCAGATCAGAATCTCAGCGGTGCCAAATAAAATGCCACATCGAGTCTGCCCCAAGGCTAGGGTTTTACTAGAAACATACACCAAGCACCTAGGGTTCCTTTGCCTATAAATACGTAGTTTCCCTGAACACAGACACTATCTCAACTCTTCCCGGGCGGCCCCGTTTTCTTTTTTGCTACATCTGGCCAACACGCTCTGGCTCCTTTACTTCTGTTTATAAGAGTAATCACGGTCGAGAGTAGCAGCAGAAAGTGAATGAATAAAGCTTTCTTCCGTTGTCTTCTTCTTCTTCTCTTCTCACTGCTAAGTCTCAACCGTGTTTCTCTGTATAAGGAGATGTACTGAATCCTTATATATACCAACTCTCTGGGTTCTCAACATATTCTGTTTGCTTTTTAAGTAATTGCCCTATGTAGATTTGCTGAATTGAATCTGCAGAATCTAGTCATCTGTGGATTTCAGATGTAAATTTAGTTTTTTTATTAATGTCATAATTTGCACGAGTTGAACCTGATTAAAAAGCAGGGCCCTTTTGCCTTTTGTGAAGAGGGCTCTCGTAAATTTCAGGAAAATTACTTGCATTGTTATTGGGTGAACCTCTGCACATGTTAGTGGCTGAAGGTTCAGTAAATGATGCAACATTGTTGATAATGTTAATCCAGAAAAATGATTCCTATGTCTGGATTTTACAAATTTTTCATAAAATCTGCATCCCGCATCGTCAGATATACCCTTTACGTCAGTACTCTTTGCATAAGAAATGTTTTTAATAGACATCTTAAAGAAACATCAATTACAACTACCCCACATTTACGAATGTGTAGTTTAATTTCTGGTGACCATTTCTTCAAGAAGGTACATGTGATTTTTAATCTTTTATGGAAAATTTTTACATTATGTTGTGACTTGTGAGGGTATTAACACAGAGGGATATATTAAGGGCTGGTTCACTTTTACAAAAATTTTCAATTTATTTTATTTTATTTAATCATTATAGTTTTTTTAAAATTTTTATATTAAATAAAATAAATAATTTAACTCTTTCAAATTTTAAAATAAAAATATTAAAAAATATATTTTAATAATATTTTATTTAATTTTTAATTCAAATTTTTTTTAAAAGTAGACTGTAAACCGCTAAAATAACAATGCACGTGGAGGTTTGTTTTCAGCTGAAATTGTAAGGACGTGATTAAGCGACTAGCCGCCGCATCTTATGGGATCGCAGCCTAACTTTTTCATCGAGGCTAAGGAATTACAGCCCAGAAGTTTTCATAAACGCAGGGGAGACGAATCTGAAGCAAAACGCACCAAAGAATGGCGTTGAGATTTTGTGATTGTTGAGCAGATACCCTTCCGCTCCTGCGGTAATATTGGACATTTTATTTAGAACGAAATGGGCCTATAACTTCACATCACTCGGAACTCGTAAGGTGTAAAATAAGAAAAATGATACCCTTACTACGCTGCACTACCGGTTTACTACCGGTTTATTTTTTAAAATTATTTTGCCTCAAAAGTGCTGCACGCTCGCTTCAAATTTGCTGTCAGTTTTTTCAATTCTGACCACACATTTTTTTTTTTTGGTAAGATTTGACATAAATAAATGCGCTTAAACTCCTCTCTCTCTCTCTCTCTCTCTCTCTCTCTCTCTCTCTCCTCCTTTTTCTTCTCCTTCTTCTTTTTTGTGGGCCCCGTTTGTTTACATAAAATCACTGTCTCATTTCATCTTATTTCATCTTAATTATTACAATTTTTTCAAATATCTATACAAAAATATAATAAACAATTCAACTTTTTCAAATTTTAACATAAAAATAATACTAAAAAATATATTCTACTAATATTTTATTCAACTACTATTCAAAATATCTCATCTCATCTCATCTGTGTATCCAAGCGGGGCCCATATAAGTGGTCTCTTTTTTCTTTTTCTTTACATATTTTTTTTACACTTTTAAATATTTTAAAAAAATTACAATATTATTTAAATAAAAATAAAATTAAAAAATTCTAATAATAATATCGTGCTGTAAAAATTAATAATGAGAGTATTATTTTTTTAAAATTTAGGACGACACTACAGTTGCTATTGGTTCTCGTTAGTTATTTTGAAATTTTTTTTACATATATTTTTTTAACACTTTTAAATAAATTTTTTAAATAAATAATTTTACAACATAATTAAAAAACATTTCTTTAATCTTGAAGTAAATAAAAAAAAAATCAAAAAAATGCAAGCGGCAGAATAGCATTATCTTTTTTTTAATATAAATTTCATATTTCTAATATACGACTGGACATGTTTATTAGTATAAATTTTATATTTTTTTAAAATATTTTTTTAAACAAAATATATTAATACATTAAAATTTATTTCTTTAATTATTAAATAAAAAATTAATTAATTAAAATTAAAATTAAATAGATGAACGGTGAAAATGATAAAGTAAACTCGTGGGCTACTATTTTCTTTTAGATATTGATATAAAGGAATTATATATTTTTTTTTTTGTTAGAAGCTGACACTTTTATCTGAGCTTCGGTCAAATCTTTGGCAAAATCAGAGTGTGATCATAGCATTGAGCAGACGAAATGGGCTTATGAAGTCTGACCTGCAGAGGCAAAAAAATAAACAAATAAATCAGTAGTAGATCGGTAGTATAGCGTGGTAAGGGTATCACTGCCCGTAAAATAATGGGCTGTAAATGATTAATGGATTTACAGCCCTTGTTGAGGGACGTCCCTTCGTATAATCACATAGTTGATTCTTGAATCTCGCCAGATGTTATGATCTTCAATGTTCTGTTACGAAGGGAGGAACCCAGATGCTCTTACTAAATGCATTTAATGAGGAACTATAAATCTTTGATTCGTTTAATGTGCAAGAGTAAAGGACAGAAGCCACGATTCTGAAGAACGAAATAGTAATTAGGCAAGAAAATATTATCAGATGTTATAACCTTCAACATTCTCGTAGATGCTACCGGTAAAGCAGAGAAGATAAACGAAGCCCAAAACATTTTCGGTGTAAGAATTTAAACGGGCATAATATTTGGGGTAACAATTTCTATTTGGCCTCTGGCAATGGAGACTTCGGATGTCATGGTTTTGTTCAGGTTGTTGAACCTAATGTTTGGTGTTATATTAGTTTGTCCGCAGCTATATCAAGATAAAGCAGATTGATGAAGCTTTAAAGCTTGTTGATGAATGGAGTTGAGGGTTTTGATTATGGATGATGTAACAATTGTAGTTTTATGAAGGAGGCAGGCGTGAAACGGTGAAAGTAAGGCCCCATTTGCAGACATTCTTTCCAGTCATGTTATGATCCGGGGCCCAAAACGTTTTCTATATGTGGAGCGGCTCCTGAGGCTCTTTCCATGGGCTTGGCAGAGTTCTATGCTTCCTAAACAACAGTTGTCTACTCCAGACCGTGCATGATGACGGTTGGTTATCTTCTCCTGCACCTGCGGAGGTGCACATGAGTTTAATTAATGCCTAATATCTATACACACTTGATGTTTAGGCTTTTTAAGGCCCGTTTGGATAGTGAAAGTATTTCATCTCATCTCATTATTATAATTTTTTTAAATTTTTATAGAAAATATAATAAACAATTCAATTTTTATTCTAGCAATATTTTATTCAACTTTCATCTCATCTCAACTCACTATACAAACGGCATCTAAGTGAACAGCCTAATATATTACAAGAAATAAGACTTTTTCCAACGATTATTTTCATTGTGAAAAGTCCAAAAATGGCCGGAAATAAGATATATTTGCAACGATTTTTTTTACAATGATTTTAAAATCGCTGGAAAAGACCTGATTTCTTGTAATGATAGCCACGGAATGCACCAACTGGATAAGCCCAATTAAGCAGCTGATCTACCCAACATAATGGTCCAAGGAGGCGACTCCCTTGTGATTGATCATTCGCGAAGTTGAGCACTAGCTATATTTCGAGGACTGGCAAATTGCCATGTGATATAATGTTTATGATTATTTGTGCGGATTATACGAATTTGACGAGTAATTGTTTTGTGTTCTCTTTTTTTGAATCGATCCCTTGGGAAAATTTGACCAATGAGTTGTTAAATATTCAAAGAAAACTGCATCTAATACTTGGGCACTTCATGGTGATAGTTATGTCAAAGATAACTTCGCTTTTATTTGAATTTATCTGACAAAGAAAAATGAAAGATCCAAACCCTTAGCTTGATATATATCCAGATAGTAAACAACGTCGACAGACCTCGATCGGTCGAGCTTATCGCTTTGGTAGTGATTCTCTATAAATACGGCCCGGTCCATCTGATTCTCACCACATCCATACATCGATCGTGCATATCAATATTATATATAAGATTGTGAAGGAAAACTAGAAATGGCATCAGATCAGTGTGAAGGTAATGAATATTTATCATCATTTGTTGTAACTTATAATAGTATATGTGATCAGTTACGTACACATGATCGTTTTTATTTTTTATTTTATCAAATTAAAGTCTATTAATGAGACTATATATATGATAATGTGCAGGTAAGAGTTCATGGCCTGAGCTGGTTGGAGTGAAGGGGAAGATTGCTGAGGCGACGATTGAGCGCGAGAATCCTCTTGTTGATGCTGTGATCGTGCCAAAAGGATCGGTTGTCATTCAAGACTTCCGCTGCGATAGGGTTTGGGTTTGGGTTGATGAGAAAGGCATCGTTTATCAGGTCCCCCATATCGGTTAGGACCCAGATCGATCGAGCGTGCATTCGAGATCAGCCGTTCTAAGTATATATTTAGCATGTAATTCATGTAGTACTAGTACTATGAATCAGTACTGCTGAAATTGAATAATTAATAAGAATTTCTATTATATCCCATATATACATATATGAAGTTAGCTGAATTAATGTAATTAGGTATTTGAAGATGAATAAGACTGCATGGCTTTTAATTAATGTTTTGAGTATTTTCATTTTGTATAATATCGTTAATTAATGTTAGATCAGTCTAACATTAAAAGCTGAAAATTAATTAGCTAGGATGGAGATTCAAGATCAAGCTGAGCAGCTAGCAGAATCTTATATATATATATATATATATATATTAATTAGCTCATGATCTCCTTTCCAAGAATTAACTAATTTATCATTTGCGCCCATTGAAGTTATAATTTGTTACCTTTAATTCGTATTAGTTAATTAAAAGATGTGACTCATATATAATCCAACTGTTTAAATATTGACCAAGCCATGATGTTCGTACGTACGTACGTAAATCTTCAAACAAAATTTTGGTCTATATATATATATATCTTTTTATATGAAGGGAGAGGTCATGACAAATGGCAAGACCTGAATGCATGATAGAAAATACGTACGATGATTAAATTATCAAATTATTAATATTAATGAATTATGAATAATTATATTAAACTTCAATGACGTACGTGATCAATTGATTAATCTTGATCCCCAGCCAATTACCTGATCTTGCCAAATATTAAGAAATGGACATTTTATTACATTTTTCCTAATTAGGTTAATATTATGAAAGCCATATATATTAGCTCGTAGATATAAGCCGATTCGTGGTGACTTGAATCGTACGTATAAGTACTACTTTATTGAGCATGGATGGTGCTAGCAGGCTGCACAGTGTTTACCATTCGGCGTACCGCTAGACTCTAGTTATAAATTTGTTGTTTATTTTCTTTTAAATATTTTTTAACATTCTTAATCATTAAGAAAAATATATATAATTTTACTAATAATTACTTTCTTAATCATTAAGTAAAAAATTAAAACTCATCAGTGGTAAGATTGAGCGGTAAGTTTAACTCGTTTGAGGGGTTCCACTAACATTTTCCATATATATATAGAGAGAGAGAGGGAGAGAGAGAGAGAGAGAGAGAGAGAGAGAGAGAGAGAGAGGTGTGTTCCTTCTTATATTGTTTATCCCAATTAATAAAATTTGGTTGTGATCATATATTATCGTTGATAAGTTATTTTAAGTCTAAACTATTTGAACTGGTAATTATAAATGAAAGTTAGTAATTCCATGATGAAGAAGATCATTCTTCTGAGTTTAAATATTTTAAAGTTATTCTATATATATATATATATATATCTCAAACTATTGAATAATATATATTATCATTCCAAATCAGTACTTTTGTATAGGGATCGATCCGGATCGGAGTTTGGGGATTCTCGGATCCAATCTTCCTTGTACGTAAAAGAGGAGGAAATGTAATAAGTTGCAAATTATTCATTGACAGCTATGACAATCATAGGACGTAGCTGTTGCACGCAACGTATCTAATTGATCTGCTGGTTTTCTAAGGCGTAAAGGATCGAACAGCTGAAAACTTAGGATTAATATATATATATATATATATATTAAATTCGTTATCAAAATGACCTAATTTAGTAATGTTTTTTTTTTTTTTTTAAATAATAGACGACCAAACATCATTGTTTTGGGTGCAATTTCTTTTTCTTTTAAAAAAGCATACGAAAAAATGTCATCGTTTTGGGTGGAGTTTAAGTTAAACCTAACCCTCCCTGTCGTCGCAGTTTTCTCTTTTGATGCTAACATAAATTGATATGGGATATTTAAATCTAGATTTTACCTTGGCTGTGTTGAAATACTATCTTAAAAAGATGAATCTATACAAATATGGAAGGAAAAATTAATATATTTCTTGAACTAAGGGCAATTTTAGTTCTTTTTCCTCAAATCATATATTTATACTCATTTTTGTCTTATTAGTAAATATTTGGTTTCAAGGTTTGGAAATGATTTTGATTTTGGCCAAATTTTTTGTAAGATTCTTGTTTATTTATGTATTTATTTCTCATATAATAATTTAGATTTTCTCATTTTTAAAAAAAAATCTTCATAATTTCAAATTTTGTAGCTATTTAAGTCCAACTTATAGGTTTCAAAAAATAATTTCAAATTTTACTATTAATGGATATGATTATGAAGTTTTAATAATTTTCAATTCATGAAATCAGAGTTGTTTTACTTTTATCTGTATTAATTTGGACAATTCTTTTGTCTTTTAGTCTTGATTATTTGTTGCAACTAGTTGTTGGAATTAATCTAAATTCTATCCGGCATCATCTTTCCAGTCCCCAGTATTCTATATCCTCTCTCACCACAACAAAGCCCCTCTCTCTCTCTTGCCACAGCGTCCTCCTCCTCTTCTCCTCCTCCTCTCCTCCTCCTTAGTGTCTTCTCATCATCATCTTCTTTTTCTTCTTTCCTCTCGCTCTCCCCCGACTGATTTGTTGTTTGGTAACGGTTTTAAATTGTTTTAATAGTTTAGGATTTTTTTTGTTGTGTATTTTATTGTGGAATGTGTATATTTTGGTTTGTATTTATTGTGGATTTTGAGACTTTGTTGTGGTTATGTGAAAGAGTGATTTTTTTTCCTACGGCGCCGTACTGGTGGATAGGTGGCAGGCAATTCATTGGTCCGTGCCTCCGCCCCCCTGGCATCGGATGCGGAAAGGGGGCAATCCGGCCTCGATAGGGTACTACGGTAGCACCCCTATCGGTACGTTCACCGTATCATTTATTGGTGATGACTTTTGCTTTTCATTAATTTTTTTGTTTTTCAGCATCTCGGGCGCCAATTAAGGCTATAATATCTATTGATTCCGGTAAAGGATTAGATATCGACTTGCTTTTTTTTTTTTTTTCTTGAAGGAAATGTTTTGTATAAGGAGGATTCTTATTGATAATAGGTTATGATATAATTTTTTTTTACTTAATTATTAAGAAAGTATCGTTGAATGATGTTATGAATTTTTTTAAAATGCTGAAGGATATAAAAAAATATTTAACCTTTTCGGGAGAATTTTTTGTACTACACCGTCGGTGGGTGGACTGGTATGCAGCATTTAGTTATGAAAAAATCTACACAATCTCTTACTATTCACATAATCTTTACGCACCATTTTTTTTTTAATTTTTTTTTATCAAATATTTAATATATGAATAATGAATAGAAGAATTGAATTAATTTTTAAAAAATAAACTCAGAAATTTTTTTAAAATAATATTAAAAAATTATTTTTTTAAAAAAAATATGGTGTGTGGAGGTTGGGAAGGTTGTGTAGCATTGCTCTTTAGTTATATATATATTATAATTACCAGTGAAAACCAAACCAGTTCTGGTCGTTGATTTTCTATTTTGACTAATGCTATATTTATATTAATATTGAAGTTTCCGGTTGTGTAAATTTCGTATAAACTATTTTAAAAAAGTGAGACTCAGTGTTAAATATATATATTTTTTCAAATATGTGTCATATTGTTATTCCAATTAGGCTTGTATATGTGAACCCTAAACTTGTACAAATTATTTTCTAAATTAATATATTTTACTTTTTCTTATATATAAACAGTAATCTAGACTTGAATCCACAATTAATTTTACTGCCAAGCGCTTGAAGGGCATTCACTTTAGAGCTACTGACGTTATTGTTTACCTTTAATTCTACTGAAATGAAATGTGAACTTGCCAATGATCTCCATCCAATGTCTTTTAATTTATAGTTTAAGATATATATCTTAACATGGCAGCCAATCGGCCACATGCAAACCAATACATCTATGATTATTCATGTGTTCATACGAATTTGACGAGTAATTGTTTCGTGTTCTGATCTTCTTTGTATGCCTTAGGAAAATCTGACCATGCATTATATAAGTACTTGTTAAAATGTTCAAAGAAAACTGCATTGGGCATGACCTCAACATGTTATATATATAGTTTCCGCGTCAAAGACAACTTCGCTTTTTTCTGAAGTTATCTCACAAAGAAAAATGAAAGATTCAAACCCTTAGCTTGATATATATCCAGAAATATTCAGATAGTCAACAATGACGAACCTCGAGCTTATCCTCCCTTATGTAATGATTCTCTATAAATACCCCCCATCTCTTCACCAGACCCTTACATCGTGTTATCAATATTATAAGAGTGTGAATTAAGGAAAATAAGAAATGGCATCAGATGAGTGTAAAGGTATTGATCTGCATTTATCAAGATCAGTTGTAAGCATGCATATGTCCATATATAACACATCATATTCTCTTTGATCTAATTGAAGTCTTTTGAACTTGTGTAGGTAAGAGTTCATGGCCTGAGCTCGTCGGAGTGAAGGGGAACGTTGCCGAGGCGACGATTGAGCGCGAGAATCCTCTTGTAGATGCTGTGATCGTGCCAAAGGGATCGACTGTCATTACAGACTTCCGCTGTGATAGGGTTTGGGTTTGGGTTGATGAAAATGGTATTGTTTATCAGGTCCCCGTTATCGGTTAGGACTCGAAGAGTGCACTCGAGAGTTGCTCGCAGTATATTATATATATTTAGCAATAATGTAATTGCAGTATGATTCCGGCCTACTGAAATTAAATAAGGATTCCAATTCCCCATGAATGTACTGGAAACTAAAAAAGAGCTTGTATTCTTCATGCAATATTGTACGTATGTAAGGTATTTAAAGGAAAATAAGACAGGCTAATTATTGTAATGTTTGTTATCATGTTCGAGGCATTCTCGTTTTGGAGATGCACCTTTATTTCTTGGCATTGAATCTGTTATTTGTTACCTTTAATCAGGACTTTAAAATATATAACTGATCATAATCAAAATGTTTAAATATTACCCTAGCTAGCCAAAATGCTTGTACGTACGTAAATTCGATCTCAAGCAAAAGTTGTCTATATATGATCTTTTTCATCAAAAGATACATAAAACAATCACTCGCGCGTATAATCTGAATGAAAGAAAATACGAAGATCTAAATCATGAATATTAATGAGATATTAATAATTACATTATACTTCGATGACGAGAATTGATTAGTCTTGATCTCCCAGACAAATTATATTAAGAAATGGGCTTTTTATTAATTATTTTTCTCCTAATTAGACATGCATGCATTATTATGAACGTACGACATCGTAGCTCGTAGATGCAGGCATCTTCCTCTTCACGATTCATGCTGGTGGCCGGCTTGACTCGTACGTATATCTTCTTGTCATGTCCATACGTGTTTCCTTCTAATTATGCATAACGTACCTAATTTAATTAATTATATAATTTGGCAGTGATCCGTTGCTTAGTGATTTTAAAATCTCAACTATTTGAACTGGTAAATTAAGGAGTTAATGTTAGATATATCCACTTATGTAATGTGAAGAAGAGCATTCAATCTTCTGAATTTTGAAGTTATTTTTTATAGATATATATCTCAAACTATTGAATAAACGTCCCATTCCAAATAAGTTTTGTGCAGGGTTCGATCGGGAGAATGAGGATTCTCTGACATTCGTGGTAAAAGCTGACGAGACAAATAATATAATTAAGTCGCAAATTCATTGACAGGACAATCATAATTGAAAACTATAAGCCATGCTGGTCATTGCCTTAATTCCCGTTCAATGATGATCAGTAGTTGTTGCACGCAACGTATCTTCGATCGGCTCGTACGTTTTCTAAGACAGGACTGCTGAAAACTAGGATCGATATGATTTAGATGGCTCCATTTGACATCTGAACCGTTCTTCACGTTGACAATTTACGTTTCAATTTGTAGCCAGCTGTAAAGTCATGCCGCAAGTACATATTTGGTACTAGATATATAGTATTTTTTGAATATGCCAATATAATGTTCTATATGTTTAATGTGTATTCATACAACATGTCATCATGTTCAGTACCGTATCATATTGGTAATGACTTCTGGTTTTCAATATTGTTTTATTAGTTTACCACCAATATCAGGGATAACGCGCGTTATCGTTATTTTATTCATAAGAATTTTCAAATTAAAGGTGAAAATAAATAAATAGAAAAAGAGAGAGGAGCGGTTTGTGGTAATTCATGTTGCAAAGTAGCAATTTCCATATTTAAGTTATATATGATATTATCGATTGAAAATATGATTATCATATCAGCGTGCAGGGGTAGCAACCATTTTATAAGTTGCCAATAATAATTTGTTATAAAACTTTAAGTTTCTTGTTAAAAGCAGAAACTCTAGAATCTCAATTTGATACCAAACACAGCTAGAGTCCAACAAGATTACGAAATGAACCAGATTACAAAATAGAACAAAACCAGAACAAGAAATCAACAAGAATGTAAAGCAGTTATCAAATAATCAAGAAAATAAGAGTTGTAAAGGAAATAAAGAAAGAACACAACTGATATACGTGGTTTGACCCTAATGGTCTACGTCCACAGCAGGAATGGCCTTAGAGTTTTCTTGATGATCAATATTCTTCACTGGAAAGCCTTAGAACAACTTAGATTTACAAAGCCCTCTCTCTCAAGCCAGAAATCGCATGGATTTCTTCCTCAGTGAGCAAACCTTAAGTCCCCCCCCCCCTTCTCTACTCTCACTCTCTCAAAACTTCTAAGAAAACACATAATGTAAAAATGAATGAATTAGGGTTTTCATATCGATTAGCTATGAATATTAAGGACAAGAGAGATGCCAACATGTGTAGTGATCCAACGGCTTCACCACTTCATTCCTCATATGCAGTCACAAGCTTCTCACGTGATCAAGCAGCTCAGCCTTCTTAACTTCAAGGGTCCAGATTTTGCCACTTGTCCATCATCCATTTATTCACACAAAAAACAAACATATTAGTAAAGGCAACAGATAAATGTATTGACACATGACCTATTACACAATTAATGCCTATATATATAATAGATCGACCAGCAAAGATATATTTGTTTTTTGTGGCTCATTGACTGCCATGTTGCCATGCATGCTAAGACATAATATACACTACAAGAAATATGGCTTTTTGCTTCCATAATATTTCCGTTGACGCTAAGGATAGGGCTCCATCCTTGAACTAGACTGAAATGATATATTTATGAATATTGTGTATATTACGTACGAATTTGACAAGTTACCTTTCTCTGTATCCCTTGGGAAAATTTGACCAATAAGTTCATGTTACATGTTCAAAGCAAACTGCATTTATTATATATATATTCTGTGTCCATGTATATATAACTGACTGTTCGATCCTTCTTTTGTGTTGATTAATCGACCTTTTCAAATCTCAACTACTATCCGAAGTGGCAAATTAATTATGAATATTGTTAGATCCACTTCAAATATGCGAGTGAAGAGAGCATATATATATTCTTCTGGATTATTTATATATAGTCAAAAGTTATTTTTCGTATCTCAAAAAATTAAATAATAACCTTCCAAATAATTAATTTTTGTGAGAATGAGCTTAGAATTAGTTTATAATCCTATTCATGATGAAAGAGAGATGCTACTATGCTACTCCAATTATACCACTCACTTTTTCCCATTGATGTGGCACCACCATATGATACCACGTGGTTTATTAAAAAAAAAAATTAAGAACAAGAACATAAATGGGGTAGAGGAAACCTAGGGTTTCGATATTCATCTTTTTGTGTTTTTGGATGAAATTTTGTTTTGAATATTTATTTTTATTTTTTTAACAAACCACATGGCACCGTCAATGGGGCAAAGTGAGCTGTATAATTGATAGTGGTGGTACCACGTTGACCCTGGCCCCCCAAGACTTTTTGAAAAATCAAAATACCTCTTAGATTTTATCCTCTAGACTTGATTGAGCAAGAAATTATTTATTTAAGATCTCAATTATAGCATTATATGCTTATAAATGCGATACGGATATATCTAGATTTTATATGAAACTTGATAAACTAGCTTACATAGTAGAATGAAAAATGGACGTCCTAAAAGATCACTTGATAGTTTCTATATATGAAGAAAACATCTTAGAAACATTTCATTACAAAAATAATAATAAATGAATATTATTTCATGAAACATTGTCATTAGAAATTTGAAACATATATTAAGATGTATTCCTAGAATTATATTTCTACGTGTATATATATAGCAAAATATCAATATCTAATTTTATATATAATATATTTTTATGATTTTTCAATCTCTTTTTATTTTACATAAACGTGTCACATGATAGAAAAATTGGCCTCCCTCATAAAACTATTGGTTCTACAAATGATCATAATTGGGGTGCATAGTAGCAATACTATTCATCATGAAAATATTATATTACTTCTGGTAATACCACTTACTAAATAAATTAGGAAAGTAATATAAATATATCATTAAAGTGGCTGCATTTGGATGCTGAACTGATTTAAGATGATCTAAGTTTATCTATAAATAGTAATATTTTGTAGATCTTATTGAGATTTGTTTGAATGTAAATAGATTCACTACAAGAAAAATGAATTTTTATGACCATTTGTTTAAGGCGAAAAGACTATTTGTGATCAAAACAAATTCATTTTAACTGTAAATAATTATTTCACTAAAATTAACTGACCACAAATAAGCAGTTTTCTTATAATGATTAAGATATGTGTTTAAATATATGAAGTAACTTGAGATACTTTTAGACTTTTTATAAAAAGTTGAAAAATTATAAATTTTATCCATAATTAGTTTAGGCTGATCAGTTGAAATACTCACTCCAACAACGGAACACAGCCTTAAATTGACCATTGACTGGACAATCATAATTGAAAACTATAATTAGGGTGCATGCCCAATGACGGCGTAATTAAGAAACTTGCAACCTTCCGGTCCGACGACGATTAGCTAGTGCACGCAACGTACCGTCGGCAGGTTTTGACCTAAGACAGGACAGCTGGAAAAACTTGGGATCGGTTTGACATTGCATCCTTTTTCACGTACGTCGGCAATCTGCATTTTGTTGTTGAACAAATATAAAAGTCATGCCGCAAGTATATATTTCCTACTAAATATTCTTTGAAAATGCCAATACTATTGACTAGACTGATATTGTTCTGTATATGTATATGTTTGGCATGGCCTGACTAGAGTTGGTCAACTAGAAAATCAATAAAGTTTTGGGTCAAGTAATTTATTTTTTCTTATATTTTAGTCTGTTCATCAATATATTAAATATATAAAGAACTGACTGCAAAATCAGAATCTACATAATTTGTAAGCGCATAACTATTAATTAATTGTATACCTTGAATTTCTGATCCCTAGCTAAATGAAATCATGTGGAATTACTACGTACTCTCTATATATGTCTTTTGATATATATTATTTATATATGTTTCTGAATAATCTAGCTAATTGAATAAATAAGATCATGACTGGGTTTTGAAACTTGAAGATAAATTGATATGGAAGACCAAATATCTAAAGGTTTAATTAAGACACAGATTAAGTAACCGGTTGAACGAAGAGCATATTTTATGCGCATTAATTAACTTTCCAGCTTTCATATCAGAAGGAGCTAGCTGCGTTCGAACACTGGAGGCCTCTTGCAATATCCCATCTTATCAGCATTATCTTAATTATGCAATGGGCATTTTGCTGATCATGTTATCCAGAATGATCCATTTCCACTACTGGCCAGCTTATGCCACGTCTTTAAAAGAATCATCAAATAGATCATGCCTTCCAACCATTATGTCATGTTCAACAGCGCGCGCTACCCTACCATGCAACCCAATTTTAATAATTAATTTATAGACTTTGGATAACGTTTGGGTCTATTGTTTTTTATTTTATTTTATTTTCTTTTTTTGAAATTGGATGATCCGTTGAATGAATGAAATATTGTATCCTATAAATTAATTAACATCATACAATTGCGTGAGAAAGATTAAAAGATTTTTTGAAAATTACACAAAGTGAGAGATCTCTCGAAAGAGAGGCCACTAATAAAAGAATCAGGGACAAAGGGATGACCATGTTTGTATTTCCCTACCGGAGGAACCTCTCGACCGACTATTTTCTTGTCTTGTAGTATTCCGACACTAGAATCGTCGTATGTTTAAAATATTGATATTTCCTTAGCATTAAACCAAAGAACATGAAACTGTTCAATGGCCATTTATCTGTTTCTGTTTTGCTATCGAATGTTTGTTGAGATCATCATCCTCCCCACTAATTCATGTGCCTTTTATTTAATTTAATATATCATCAACTTTGCCCAAGAAAAGAACATCGTACAGTCACAACTACTCCAATTCCATTGCTCTCATCTCTGTTTCTGTCTCTCTACCCCCCTCTACATGCACATCGATCTGCTTCAGCAAAGAAGAGATCAGAAGCTGTGAGGATGGCAACATGCAGCGGTGAGATTATTGTACCATCAATTGCACAAACTATATATATATATATATATATATGTAAGTCTGCTTGTACTCAATTGTCTATAACACAAGGGTTAATGATGAATGCTCATTTTAATGCAATATACAGGTAAGAGTTCATGGCCTGAGCTAGTGGGCATTAATGGGGAGGTTGCCGTCGGAATTATCATGAGAGAGAACCCCAGAATCATCAGGGCTGGAACTTTTAGAGACGGATCCAGACTGACCGCTGATTTTCGTTGTGACAGGGTCCGAGTCTGGGTCGATGGACGTGACATTGTGACTTCTGTGCCTAAAATCGGATAGCAAAAGCTCGTCTCCCTGCATGTTTTGGAGCTTTTTAATGCTGCATATCTTCTTTCTTTCTTTCTTTTTCTGCAAAATGCTGCATGTCTTTTGATTGCGTTGTCGTGGAAAATTACTTCCATTTGTGGTTTCTTTTGGTTCATTATTGGAATATGAATAAATGTTGCGTTGGCTTCGCGATTCTTTACCTTTTTTTTATCTCATGATCTGCGAATTTATGAAGATTCCTATTGTTACGAAATCTGGATAATCCAGCAATTCATAGTACTCCCGGAATTTGGAAACTTGTATAAACTTAAGAGGGAAACTATATTGTCAATCTAATGTAAGACATTATAAACAGTCATGACGTACAAACCAAAATTAATAATAATATTAGATATCGATAGGTCTAGTTTAGTAATTAATGCATCCTCTCCATACTTTTGGATTTTGCATCAATTTAAAAGAGTACATAGAATGATGGAAACAACGAATGGGAAAAGTAAACAGCGGCATAGTCCCTTCGTTAACCTAAAAAAAATCTCCCAAAAACTTGTCATGATTGGACCAGATGGCGCACTAATTTAAGTTAGAATGTCAACTTTATTGAAAGGGAAAAGTTTCAATGCCCTCCACTTTTGAGCGCTCTAGTTGACCGCTGGTTAGTTTTTTTTTTTTTTTCAATTTAGTGATTAAAAAAATAATTTTAAGTATATTGTTATTTTCTTTTTTAAAAAAATATTTAAATATATTTAAAATATATATAAAAAAGAAAAAAGAAAACGCTTGGACAGTATAGTAGCGTTGCCCAATTATATAAAAAAAATTTTATAACTTAGATCATATTTTGACATTATTTATCACTTTTTTATTATTATTATTAATCTTTGCCGGGGTTTACGATTATGATTACCAAATAAAAAGGTATTTCATTTTTCATCAACAGTCGGTACAAAATAAATCTTCATCTCCTCCACATATTTTTCATCATATAATTATTATTATTATTATATATATATATATATCTAACCACTTTTATAAAAAAAAAAAACAAAGAATATAAGCTCCTGATCATCATTTCAATAGACGATTAATTATGTTGCAACATAAACATTCATCAAACATAAAAACCAAAATATGCTTTACATGATCATGACCTTTCACCTACAAAATAACATATACTTTATATTTTTGTACGTACACATTTTTCTTTATCTGTTCGTCGGGATTTTGGCGACAAACAAATGAAAGACGGGTGAAATGGTATAATGTTCAGTGTTTGACTACCAACCTTATTTTGCGGGTCAAGTAGAAACTTTAGAAAACTTGAACTTATATGATATAATTATATATACTCACTAAATCTTCAGATTCCACCAATATGTAATACCAGAGAATTAGATCCAACACGTTGTCGGAAAATTACACCCTGACCTTCAAATTAAGTTGCACACATTCTAGCAAAATGCCGCACATGCTGAATTAGGAAGCTCTGAGGAGTTTGGCCCTCGTGTCGTTTTCGGACTTCTATAAATGTAATAGCTTCTCCAATATTAATTTACGTTAATCAATCTTCTATTTTTAAGTTGATCATGTCTAAAATATCACAATGTCTACATTACTTCAATAATAAAATTTAATTTATAAAATTTAAAATTTATTTTCTAAATCAAATTAATTTACAGCATATAATATATTCTGCTTAAAAGCTAATTAGGCAAAGAAATGCTCAAAGCATGACTTTTCAGTACAGCCTAATTATACTAATCCTAATCAATTTTAATTTTCCAATTAACATGTTAAAGCTGACCACCCTTTTTTTTTTTTTGCTTTTTTTAATAATTTTTTTTAAAACACTTTAAATATTTTTAAAAAATAAAAAATTCACAAATTTATTTAAAAATATTTTCTTAATTATTAAGTAAAATAAAATTCGGTACAAGATTTCTACGGAAATCTTTTGTGAAATACTATTTTCCAATTGACTAGTCTTGTCAATAAACAGCAGCCCACCAAATATTGTAGGATGGTCTACAGCTTTATGATGCATAATTTTCTCTCCTCTCGTAAAAACCTAGTCCTCAATTATGATACGTAAATATTATTAAACAGTAGGTGAGAAACCTTATGAGTCACGCATCCACTTAGCTAGCTAGGGACTTAATAATAATGTAGCTAGTGCATATATAATTAATCTGGCCTAACTGGAGGCTGGCCGGAGCCTACCTGGGATAACATCTTTGCTAATGCAATGCCACGTTTTCAGATTGATGATAATATTTCATAATTTAGTTTGTTCCGTCTTCTTAGCTGCCAAGCCTAACAACAAATTAAACTAGGTTACGTGGAAGCAATCTTAATTATAAATTTCCACTTTTTACTTTTTTTTTAGGAGTTTAGTTTTGAGATTTTGGACCTTACTTGTCATCTTATATTCTTTTCGTACAAGGTATTCATTTGTCATAAGTGAAGCTATCAATAAATTAGGATACCGTCATTTCTTTAAAATAAATAAACTTTAATTTGTAAACAATTTTAAAGATCGCAAGTTACGGTTTGGATAGTAAAATTAGATAAGATGAGATGGTTTTTTTATTATTATTATTATTTTAGAATTTGAAAAAGTTGAATTGTTTATTATATTTTATATGAAAATTTAAAAAAATTATAATTATGAGATAAGATGAAATAAAACACTTTCACTATCAAACGAGATATTAGTGACTTGAGATAAAACAAGAATTAGCCCTTATATACGCTAGAATGTGAAAAAAAAAAAAAAAAGAACAACCCCCATGCATATATTTATACATGGCACGTGCATATTGAAATTAGAGACAACTTTTCATATCAAAATCATTCAAAAGATTATTTCAAATATGGTTAATATACAGTACTGAATATTCTCATTGTCTCCTGGGAATATTTATTCTTGAAATATATAATTAAAGTACTTTCTCTCTAACCAAAAGAAAATAAAAAGAGCAAATAAACTACGAATTAATACATATATACGGAAAAATTAAAAGTACAATTCTTTAATGACAAGAACAAACGCGAAAAAAAAAAAAAAAATCAATGAATCTGTACTCTTTAGCGACCTGTGATTCACGAGTGCGACATCAGTATCCTCATGAATTCAATCGAGCAATCAGAAGTACTTGAGCTTCGAGATTCTGAGTAATAAAGAATATGTTGCAGAGTGCTTCATTGGTGGTTGGTAGCCACGCCGAACGGGACCATGAGACGTGGATAAGCACTGGGCCGAGGGAAAGCATTACCGGCATAGTGCCTTTCGTTGACTGGACAGCCTGATCCGCCGGTGCCGGGGATGTAGGTGCACCCCGAGGGCCCAGAGGGAGGGACAGGACCCCTTGGAAGAGACTGCAACCTTAGCTCCTTATGCGTCAACTCTCCTTCATCGTACAATATTCTGCTAGCTTTGTATTGTTGAACATGCAGAAGAGACAGCAGCAACAGCACCGCCAAAGCAATATTGAGAGGTCTCATGTTCTTTTGGAGACAAAAACAAGACGTACAAACTAGTATGAATGCTTAATTCATGAGGGTGTTAATGATATTTATAATGGGGAATGAAATTGTTTTATTGGTTGCAAGGAATTTGACTATTGAAATAGTCTGCCAGCTAGGGGTAATTTCGTATCAACCACAAATTTTGAATGGGTCAATCAATAAGCAGGAAAGGGATGGGGTTTTTTAATTGAATCCCAAGGTTTTGCTTTTCCTCCTCGTCCATGTCAGAATATTGTATATTGATTGGTCAAGGAGATTACTGAATTAAGGTATTGACGTATTCCTCGACATATATTAATATAACAGAGTTTTTGATTGTTTCATTTCAACCTTGATAATTTTTTTAACTCGTTCATGCAAGCTTTCGTTTGTAGAAAATCTTCCATACATGGGGGAAATTAGCTGCGAGCGAGTTGCTTGGGGGCCTTGGATGTTTGAAGTCTGATTAACAAATAAGAGGCGTTTTGTGTGTTGGTTAAGTTTCCATGAAGTGGAGGAGTTGAGAGGGAGATGAAGTCACCAATTGAGTCATCCCACCATTCGAACAGGTAATAATGATGTTCATTATTAACACCTCTTTAAAGAGTTAGACAAGTGTAATCTAAATAGTCAGGCACACGTAATCAAACGTTCCGTGTACAAGGAAAAGATTTATTTATTCAAAAGCGTGTAGGGAGAATTGAGATTTTCGATTAATACGCATTTTTGTACTATTCATACCATTAAAATGTTGGCATTG
>QEOT01004223.1:35316-62502 GCA_003123785.1 Pterocarya stenoptera
AAAAATCATGTACAATAAAAATTAGCTTTACGTGATGTGTAACCTTCTAAATCAACTTAGAATAAATGTGCATGCAAAATCAACTACAGATTAAAGAAAAAGTTCTGGCCCTATCCAGCTGCCTTGTGACTCTTAGAATATTTGGTTCACTTAGCCTTTAAGCTCCGTCTCCTAAAGTGTAATCCACAAAAACACAACCAGCAACAGGGAACACCTTAAAAAAGGTAGGACATGGATGATTGACAACAAAAAATAAATAAAATACATTAAATAGAACTTCAATAGGTGTAGTTAAAGCACTCAAATGATTAGATTAGCGGTAAAATGAACCAATTGCCTAATATTTTAGCGAATTGCCTAACAAGATACATAATCGATCTTCCATCAACCCAACTGTGCCATCAAAGAGAGGAACTTACTATTGCCAAACAACACAGTAGAAGTAAGTAAAGTCTAAACAGGACAAGCATATATTGCCATGCCAAAGTTCAACAAACAGAGAATACTGTTCCAAGAAAAAAAAAAAAAACCATCTGCCATATTGAAATTCTTACGAAATTATAAATATCCATGAAAGGCAGTCACAAATGAAACATTTTGAGCTTAAACTATTACGTGAAAGCTTCATCAGTCAATTAGTTGTAGCACACCTTATGACTTGAACTTGAGCCTTTATTATAAGAGTGTCGGCATCAATAAACCCATCTGAAACTTTTGACAGCTCCATGAATTTTTTCCACCCCCAGTCATGCTCTTTCTTCCAGAATCGATGTAAAGTATCTACAAAATTTACATTTACTCAGTTGCACTGACACAATAATATTAAAAACTCCATAAAACTAAACCAGAAATTAACCAAACAACCAACCAGAATATTTAGATTTCTTTGGATCTTTGTTCACCACAGCTATAGTGAACTGTGCAAAATGGCTCCAGCCTGTTTCACAAACATACAGAACCAAGAACCATGATCACCAAGAACCATAATTACAAGCATACAGAACCAAGAACCATGATCACCAAAGAAAAATTCAAAACTCCTTAGATATATCAAACCTGGAAGAAGTTTGTCATGATCAGCAACACAAAGAAACAAAGAAAGATGATTGCAGACATCACAGCCTTGGGGGTAAATTAAAATGTACCTGCAACAAACAGAAAAAAGCTTAGGTTCAAAACTAAAATGTTAATTAATCTAATATAATTAACAGTTTTGCTACCGATCAAAAAAATAATATAATTAACACTTGGGTGACAGCTAAAACTTGTCCCATCCATGTCATCTTGATGCACACCATCAAGATGTAGACACAGGCTCCATTTGGCGCCTAGTTTTTTAATTACTATTAGGAAGGGGGAAGGAAAAGCCTTGTTTTTTAATTATGATTAGGAAGGGGGAAGGAAAAATCCAATTTAAAAATTGGAAGACATTATCTAATGGTGACATGAAGCATATAATCATATAATGTTACAATAATAAAAAAAGATACCAATATTAATCAAATAATTATTCTTTGCGATAATTAAAAACATTTTTTATGTCAATTAATTCAGAACATATAGAAATCTTCTGTGAAGGACTTGGAATTTACCACTGCATTCATCACTATTGATGAATAATAAGTTACATGCGATGCGACAGACAAATGATCTCATGGCTTCATGGTATTCTCTCTCCATCAGAAGTATAAGTTGGAATTTTGACATGCATATAAATTAAATAATGCATAAAATTCCCTTTTATTGACCTAAAATTCAAAGATGATGAGTGAAAGGTGCAGGATTTCTTTTCATAAGCATAAAAAATACACAAGAGTCCATGGACATGGGTAGAAATGCTTAAGACATAACAATGCATATAGCCTGTAATGATCATGCATTTTATATACAACAATATTTTTACAAGTACACATTTTATACGCAACAATTATATGTAAAAAGAAAAGAATGCCAAACCGCATTTTCCAGACCCATACCATTTGTAGCCGCCAACCTCAAAGTGATCACCACGAAGTTCTCTTTTGTTACTCTGTGAAAAATTCTCTATCTTCCACGTATGTTTTCCATATAACTCAGAAGGTTTTGGCCCTATATAGAAGTGAACATGACTTGTGAACAATTAATTATCCGTTTGATTAAAAACAAAAGGAACAGGCAGAAGTAATCAGGAACTTCAATATGATGGGTTTAAAAACAATTATTTGGGAAATGCAGGAAACTTAGCTCTTAGATATATAACATTGGCAATTTTATCAATTGGATTTAATGAATAATTGGAACTTCCATTAACCTTCAGCTCAGATGGTCAAAACCAAACAAAAAGAAAATGAAGTATGAGTATATGAGAACCCTCTACACAAATCAATTCACCAGAGGATAATGTGAATATCAAATTATTAACATAAAACTTCTACGGTATACTTAAGGTGATGGTTGATATTCACGTTCTATAGAAGAACAAGATTTTAGAAATCATAGGAGGGATGCAGCAAATGATCTTAGAAGTTTGAAAATATATCAATATGCAGCGAAAAGAGTGAAAAAGAAAGGAATCCCGCATAAGAAAAGAGCCCAAAATAAATTAAAAGGAAAAGTCATACATTATATGTCGGAGAGTCAAAAACCCCACCACATTGTTGAAGTACAACTATAGTTTCAAATGGAAAACAAAGTACTTGCACGGACTACAAGTAAAAGTATAAGAAAATAATTCTTTCCATATCGTGAGTGAAAAGCAAGTATAAAAAAAATTAAATCATTAAACATACAAAATATATCATGCATAGGTGTTGCTCTTGTATATGTCCCATGTACTTGGCCATGCCTATTTTTAATAAAGCTCTTACAGATAAATATATATATATCTTACATATTGACCAATATATTAGAGAGTGGAAAAAGGTTGCTAACTTTAGTTCCGTCCACTTCTTCATTTTCAACAGTCTATACGTGTCAGTAATGCATAGAAAAGCTGCTTACAAATAATCAAACAATCTACAAAACTAATTCGTGTTTTATCATTAAAACTCTTTAAGAACTTTTTTATCATTTTTTTTTTAATTTTTTGATCGGTAAAACTCTTTTAAGAACTTGTTAGATAAATCTAACAATCTAACAGGAACTAGTTAGATAAATAATCAAAATACTTGCCAAGGATGTTAGCCAGATAAATACAACATTCAGCTGCCTTTTCTCCCCTAAGACCAATCCAAAATTCAGTTTTTTTTTTTAATTGGCACCTGGTGTCCGAGAACAGCATCTCAACTAATCCAGTAGGTGCACAGGCCCTCAACAAAAAGTTTCCCGCAAGTGCACCCCAGGTAATTCAATGGAAAAATCACACAATCTGATGGCCCCTATAAATTGTTTACACTTAGGGGGATTCAAACCATAGACTTGGAGGGAGCAGACCACCAAATCTAAGGTCTTTACCACTTGAGCCAACCCCTAGGGGTTACTTCAGTTTTCCTTTTTAACAGGAGAATCTGAGCATTCAATTAGAGGGTCTTAAACAACCAATCTGACTTCAACACCATTCTTTTTTTCTTTTTCTTTTTTAAATAAGGCTTCAACTCCATTCTTATGGAGAAAGAGGTGCTATCTGAGCTAGAGCTCATTTGCCTTAAATTCATACTTCAAGTAAATTTCAGGTGTCTGTAAAGGCCTCATCTTGCTGACTTTCATAGTATCACTCCTGCAGGAAAAAAATGTCTCCTAATGATAAAACCTTCCACTAACTCCAAGCAACAATTACTTTCTAGGTGAATAAGATTTTCTTACAACCAATAACTTAATGCTGTATTCCAACAGGACCATTAGGCTAAAATATACACTACCCTTGTAGTGCATATTTTCTCCGGTGTAATTTATGTTCTCTACATCTGGTTTTCAGTAATGCAAGACAAAGGAAAGAAAAATGCTTAAATATGTCTTTACATTACAGAATCGTTTGTTCTTTTGAAAGGGAATTATTCGTCTACATGATGCATACTTGAAAGGGGGAATTGTAAGACAAAGGCATACCTCCATCATCAACGTCATCAGAATCCCAGTAAGGAGGCGAAGTCGATGGGGTTCCGTTTTCCACCTGCTCGGAAGACCGCCATTCTGCCAATGCTTCCCCAGATTGGCAACGCTGCCCGGTTGAAATTCCCTCCACGGACCTTCCCACTCCAGACTCCTCACTTGCAGTTCCAGCCATTGCCCACTCCAAAACTCTTTCCACCACACTCCAACTCCACTTGCGAGCCAATAAGTGAACCTGTCATATTTGCACGACAAATACATCAAAGTACACCAAAGTATTCGCTATTTATCAATAGCAATTCACAAAAATTCCAAAAAACTAGCAAAATAGAAACAAGTGTAGATGTTCGTTTAAGATATCATAGGCTCGTGGATTCTATAGTCTACAATTTAACAAACTTTAAAAGCCTTTTGTTTGGCTGCCAGGAGTTTTCATCAAATGGGACATAAGTACCAAAACCTCCACTCAAGTGATATTAGTTCAACTATCTGGCTCCGATTCTTTTGTTCCTGTAATTTCCCAAATCCCAACGGAGCAAAAAACATGAAAAAAAAAATGAAAATTTTGTTGTCTTTCAATTTTCCTCATTTTTCTAGTCAAGCAAAGAAAGCTCGACATTAAAAATTCTCCAAACCAAGACCCCTTGACACCGGCGCCCCCGGAAACCCAAAATATCAGTAAACCCTAGATTCAGATGTCGAAAAAATAAAGTAAATAAAGATTTAAATGATTAAAAAATAGAAGAAATTAAACCCAAAAACCCTAAAATGCAAAACCATCTGGACGGACCCAATTGCACAAAATACAGGCCCAGCAGAACGTGCGAAAATCCAAACCCAATGATCGCTGATAACAATAACCCAAAACACGATCAAATTCGAAGCACGAGACGCCAAAAAAGGCCAACACGAAATCCAAACGAATAACGGGAAAATTCAAATTTAGAACGACACCCCCGTAGATCGAATGGGCGTACGAACCTGGAATCAAATCGAGGAACAGAGCTTTGTCAATGGCCAAAGGAAGCTCAGAGATATTAGAGAAAGAGGAAGGGGGAGGAGAGGTCGAAGGAGCAGCACAGAGAGAGAGAGAGAGAGAGGGAGAGAGCGAGGCCAAAAAAGAAATTTTGTATTTATTCCAAATTATCTTTTTGAACAAATTTCTAACTTATCAGGTTTTTTTTCTTTGGATAATATTATGTGCGAGGTTATTTAAAAATAAATAATCGACAAAAATTAATTAAAATAAAAAGGTGTTAGAGGAACATAATAAGATAAAAATAGTAATAGCGTGGGGATGGCGGTAATGTTATATAATTTTATATGTAATATTGGGTCGATGACGATTGTTTTGGTGAGCAGTAGAAGTGAACTTTAGGGCTCCTTCAGCTCATTGTGCGGCCCACTACTTTTTTGGTGTTTTTTTCCCCCTTTAATGATGCGTGAACGTTTTAGGGTTTGTGATGAACACGATGAAAGTTAGGAAAGTCGTTTTGGAACGTTTGGTGCCTGCTTAGGAGAGCTTGCCAATGTGGGTTGGTTCATGGATTAGCACTCATAAACACCATTGACACACATAGATTCTAATGGTTTGTGTACCTTTTTCAAAACTATATGATTTCGTTGAACATCTTCCATTTCAATGAAATCTTCCCAACATAGGATCATATGGTAATCATGTGCTATAAATCATTTATCCTTTTAGCCAACATGGTATTTAACAGGCCTAGTAACATACTAGAGACCATTTTGTGGTGTGCACCTCGAAGTGGTGCCTTCTATACTCGAGGTAATAATTGCTAATTAGAATACTTGACTATCATGTTTGTATACAAACGGTTGTATACAATTTAAACAAATCAGACTTTTTATTATTTGAGAAATGTTGTTGCTCCCGCTAGGAACTCTCGATAATTAAGAAAATATTTTTTAATGATTGTGTAAATTTTTTTTTAAAGAATATTTTAAAATATTAAAAAAAATGTATGAGAAAAAAATAATAAAAAGATGAAATGCATTGCCAGAAGCCCCCACAATGGACTTTGTCATTGATGTTCGGGTACGTTTAGATGCCAAACTACTCTCAACTCATTTCAATTCATTATTTCAATATTTTTAAATCTCAATACAAAATATAATAAGTAATTCAACTTTTTCAAATTTTAAAATAATAATAATATTAAAAAATAATATTCTAACAATATTTTATCATCTCAACTCAGTTCAACATCTAAACACAGCCTTGATATTTGGCCACCTCGATAGATTTTGAGACCTCAATTGCCACGGCTTTGAAGTTTTGACAGGCTAGGCTAACTTCTCTACTGGACTGATAATTTCAAGTTCTTTTACAGCTGCCCTGCCTTTTGATATTCTGCCCAAAGCAAACCTCTATGTTTTCTGTCTCCAGCTGCAAACGTAGTCATGTCCCTGGCTTCAATCCTTGAATCTTAGAGGATCATTGATTTGGGGATACTTGAATGGCTGCCGGTTGATTGCAAATGATGCTTTATAAAGGAGGGATGGATATGTAGAGATTATTGACAAAAATGGGGGTGCTTGAGAGGCGAGGACAATCGGTAGCCGCGACGACACCCTTNAATTTTGGTCATGATCCGGGTTTAATTTATGTTCATAGAAAATAAATTTTATTATTCTCTTTATAAATGTTAAAGGGTTAAAAAAGAAACAACTACAACTACTAGGAAGAGGAAGAGCGGATAAAAACAAAAAAAATTCTATTCAATCATTCTTTTTCATTTTTTTGATAAGTTTCTATTCGATCATTCTTATCTAATTTTTTAATTGTTTAGTTTATTAAATGTGTAGTATATAGATGATATATAGACAAATTTGTTTAGTTAAGTAAAAATAAAAATAATTAAGTGTAATGTGTCAAATAGGAACATGAAATCACTCTAAGGTCCTGTTTGGATAGTAAGATGAAATGTGATGATTTTAGATGAAAGTTAAAATTGAATAAAATATTGTTAGTATAAGGGGATTTTCTCCCAAACTAAACCCAATGAGCCTGTGAATGAAAGCTAAGGGAATTAAGACCGAAGGCTCAACCTAAAACAAATAAAGTCTCCAACCTAGCCCATGGGAAGGGTTCTCTGAACACAACCTGCAGGAAGGAGAGTAGTGTAAGGGATGAGACTCGTTGATCTGAATGCCCCTCGAGTAGTGTCCAGCTCTCAAATACCTATCCACATAGTAGGCGTAATATGCAGGGAATTCTTGATCTTTTGACAAAAAAGACATCAACGAACTATAAAGAATATTATCTTAAAAAAGGAAATTGGAAAACCGTATCGCATTAATGACACTACTACTCGGGCTGCATGCCGCACTATTACTCACAGAGTTATGCCACATTAAAAGACTATGACACAAAGAGCAATACAAAGGATGCGGTCTCCATGGGAATAGACACGATTTGTCCCCCAGACTTATAGTATAAATAACAGGTTCCAAGTACGAGAATATCTTTCTGATCCCTAAACTCACTTATAAATTTTCAAAAATACTTACTAACTTTAGCATTGGAGACTCTCTGGCTCCAAAGCCGCCTTTTCCTAGTTACATTCTTCATTATCTTTTGCAGGCCTATTTCGAAAGAATTGAGTTATTGGAACCTGACCTAAAGATGTGTGAAATACGACATTAACTTAATATTATTTTTTAATATTAATATTATTTTAAAAATATTATATATAATATTATTTACTATATTTTATTATGTAAAAATTTAAAAAATTATATTGATAAGATAGATTAAACCGCCTAAAAACAAAGAGACCGCCCACCAAGAATTCAAATTTGGTGAATGTTGAGGCGCTCCACATCACAACATTTGAAATTCACCGACTCGTACTCTTCTCTCATTCACTCGACTCTTCTCTATACCTCTCTCTTTTAAACAATGGAGCCCCAACCTCTGAAGCTTGTAATGGTCCAAGGCCCACGCGAGGGCGAAACCCTTGAATTCCCACTCGGATCTACCATCCGAATCGGCCGCCTCGTCCGCGGCAACAACGTCCCCATCAAGGACCTCGGCATCTCCTCCAAGCACCTCTCCATCGAGTCTTCCTCTTCGGGCTCAGGCAAATGGATCCTCCGCGACCTCGATTCCTCCAACGGTACCCTCCTCAACGGCACCAAGGTCCTCCCATCCACCCCCTATGACCTCCGCGACGCCGACTCCATCAAGATCGGTGAATGCACCTCCTTCTTAGTTAAGATCGACGGCCACGATGCGTGCCAACTCAGACGGAACCCCAGGCGCCAAGCCGCCGAAAAATATACGGTGGAACCGGTAGCAGAGAATCGGTCCCGGAGAGGTAAAGCTTCTAAGGTGAGCGAAGCTGAGTGCGATGAGAAAGGTGAGGAGTTGGAAACTGGGAACCGAAGGAAGGGTCGGCCGAGGAAAGCTAGGGTTTTGGAGAGTGAAGACGCTGCAGAGAAACTTCGTGATCCGGAATCGGAGAATGTGAGACCAGTGGAAGAGAAACCGGCACGGCAAACAAGTACTCGGCGTACTCGGAGTGCCAAAGAATCTGCGGTTTTGGAACCGATTCTCGAGAAGATTCCGGAGAACTCGGGTGTAGAGTGTGGACAAGTGGAGGTTAAGGGTAGAAAGACACGAGCCGGGGCGAGAAGAAGGAAGAATCTATGCCAAGAGTCATCGGATTGCGCTCGAGTTGATGCTGCAGAGAACAATGAGAATGTGGAGGATCCGGCGCATTTGGGAGAAAATATTAGAACAGATGTTGATAAAGGTGCTTCGACCGGAGTTGATGCTTTGGAGAATGTGGAGGAGACGAATTTGGAAGAAAATGATATAATAAATGCTGGTAAAGGCACTGCGACTGGATTTGACGATGAGGTAGAAAGAGGGTCTGGTTCTGGTGTGAAAGAGGAAGGGCTGGATTTGGAGAGGATGACGCTGGAGGACTGGTTCAATTATTTGGAGGTCCATTTGCCAAAGCAGATAATTCATGAGACTGAGGAAATGATTGAGGGTATGGGACATAAAGCCGAACGAGTTCGTGAGTATATTCTGGAGCAGAGGAATGAGAGGGGTAAAGTGCCGGTGGGATAGGGGATCGAGCGGTTCGGTTAAAGAGGTAATGTAGCTCAAATGGCTTCATTTTCTAAATGTATGATGTGGACTACTTGTGAAGTACCTGTACAAATGTTTAATTCTCAATGAGCTATGCATTTCACAATGAACATTTTCGATCCTGTAATATATTTAGTTGGTAATCTTTCTCGAGTCATTGGTGTCTCGATGTTCTTCCCAAGATAGGAACTCAGGCACCTGGTCAATACTGTTTTAGACAATCTTTGGATCAGTGAGGTGGCTGCTTAGGGTGAGGTCAAGGTCCGTCAGGCCCCATGACTGGTGTTTCAACAGCATTCTCCGGACAAGTACACTTTATAACCCCATTGTGTTTAAAATCCCATTGCTGCTGCAAGGTTGGTTTGGGATATAATCAATGTAATCATGAACACTGGTGGATATTCTACACAACTCACAAGAGCAGCTGTTTGGTGAATAGCAATGAGTTGAGATAGATATATCGAAATATGGTTGTGAATAAAAGTGAGATTGTTGAGTTAAGATGAATTGATATGAGATGGTTATATTTTAAAAATGAGAAAAGCTCCAAACCGGATGGGTGTAAAAATCGTTTTCATACCAGCTAATGAAATCACGGCACTTAGGCGCTCTAGAAGAAAAGAAGCTGCACCTCGCAACATCCGATCCCTAACTCATCTCCCTTCCTTTCTCGACACGTAATCTTCCCTCCCTCCCTTCCTTCCGTTCTCTCCTTGTACCAACCCTGGACCAACCCATTCTATTCCTTGACGGAAGCAATCGCCTAAAGAATGTTGTGTCGGTTGAGATTTCAGAAGTAAATAGAAATATCGTCAGGTGTTGGTGGGAGCAAACAAACCAGAGAGGGAATTTGATTGACCTTGCAGACGTGCAGTTAAATGGTGACCGGTTGGAGCAGATGATGAGCTCATTCGGCTGATTTGATCTTATAGTTGGTGGCAGCCCTTGTAATAATCTTGTTGGTAGCAACAGGCATCATCGAGATGGACTTAAGGGTAAGGAATCTGCACTCTTCTATGATTACTTTTGTATTCTGGACTTGCTCAAATGTATCATAACAAAAGACAATGATTCCATGTAAAGGAGCTTTTATTCTTGGTACTTTTGGTTAATTTCAATTTCTTGGATCTATTTCTTTTTGTTTGTTTTTTTCTTTTCGAAATTAAACATTGAAACAATAACTTGCGAGATTCTTTTTAAGCTTCTGCTTAAACGGAGGGAGAGAGGTTCAGAGGGAGGGAGGGGTTTTTTCTCTGAGAACAATGTGAGAGTGCAAAGATTGGGGGAGGGAGAGAGCTTTGGAGGGAGGGAGAGATTGGGAGATGAGTTGGGGATCGGGTGCTGCCGAGTGCAGTTTCTTTTCTTCTGGAGTGCCTACGTGTCGTGATTTTATTGGTCGGTGTGAAAATAGGTTTCCATCCGACCGCGAGCTTTTCTCTTTAAAAATTGGTGTGTTCGAATTTAGAAATGATATAATATGATTTTAATTTTATAAAGGGATCTCATCATTTATTGGATAGTATTTGATCTTGCCGACCGGGCTAATACAGTACTACTGAATTGTTGTTGTGTCAGAGTACCGAGGCTTGGACTGTTGAGATGGGTTTGTTTCGGTTTGAGGCTTTCACTAGAGGGAAAATGCTATAACTCCTTTATTGCTGTACTGCTCTATCTGGCCTTATGCCCTCACCCAATAGCACGTCTGTTTTGTGATTGATACAAGCTGAGTACCTCTGTTTTAGCCCCACAAAAACAAAGCACAACTCCTTCCCCCACACTTTTTTTTTTTTTTTAGAGGAACCGGCATTCCATCTGACAAAAAATAGAGAACACATTATACAACCAACAATGAATAAAAGCAAATCAACATCCAACAATGAATAAAATCAAATCAACATGTTGTTGTTACTGCGCAGCAAAATATCTTTACTTTGCACTCAATTAAAAGCTCACAAGAACCGAGAAAGGTAGAAGGCGAAAATGGTGTCCCTTGGACACCCAGAAGCCCAACAAGAGAAAATGTCCTCATTTGGCAAGTTCAAAGTTGAGAGTGCCTTGCGCCATGAGTTTGGCTAACCACAGTCCAGTGGGTTGGAGGGGGGAGACGAAATGGGTAGGTAAAAAAAAAAAGAGAAAATGGGTTAAAGGGGGAAAACGAAACGGAGGGAGAGGAAACACGAATGTTTTCTGAAGGGGGAAGACGAAATGGGAAGTGAGGAAAAAAAAATAAATAAAAGTGCATGCAACCGTGGGATGCCACGTTAAGCGGGAAGCAAAATCGGGAAAGTGGAATGGTGACTGTAGCATTACCCTTGACTAGAGATGGGTGTGTTTCAGAAGTGCCAGTATGAGGCTTGAACCGTTGGTTTCAGAAACAAAAATGATAAACATAAACACTTTTTCTTGGGATGTAATGGGTCTGATTTGGTTTTAGATAAAATTTAAAATTGAATTAGTATGCATCAGTTTTGCATTTTTAAAAACCAATTACCCACTAGTTACTCTCCGAAACCGGTACTTCCGGTTTTATCAATTTCAGTTTGATTTTTCGATTTAAATAAAGTGCAAATTTGTCATAAAAAAATTATAATTTATAGTGATTTAGTATAATTATAATTGTATTAGTATAAATATTAGTTAAAATTATAATAATTTTATTTTAGTATAACTATATATTAGTATTAATATAACTATATCACTCATAGTTATACTAATATTAATAGTATTATTATTACTATATCACTATAGTATCATATAATGATATAGTATTACTATAACTACCAATACTATAATGATTTATATAGTTATTTATATATAGATTTAAAGTGGATTACTAATACTAATAGTATTAGGGTATAAAATGTAATTAATATACTTAATATATTAATTAAGTATATTAATACATTAATATATTCTAATTAATTAAAGTGAAATGTAATTAATATTGTTAACGTCGTGTTTCGCACACTTTTAGACCAAATTTCGACAACTTAGGTCTTTGAAAACGAGCTTTGCACAAGGTAGAAAGGACTGCGGCTTTGAGAGGGCAGCCTAGGGGTCGGGTAACCTCTGATGCCAAAGTTAGTAAATATTTTTAGAAGGTAGCAAATAAGTAAGAGAGTCTAGAAATTAGAGGATTTTTTTTTGTATCTGGAACTTGTTATTTATACTGTATTTGGAGAGGGTGTGACTTAACAGCAGCGTCATTAATGCGATGTGGTTCCGTGATGTCTGATCCAGTTTATATGAGCCGTAGATGACTTGATGCCGATGAATTGATGGTTTTTCGTGTTTCCTGTGCGTTTTGTACATATACTATTTCCGAAGGTTGCCGTAGAATGTCAGATTGATCTGTCTTGTTGACTAGACAGCATCCCTCCCTGGTAGACACTCTGTTCCCTGCACGAATAGGGAAGCTTTTGGACCAGGTTCTTGGCCGAGGCTCGGTGGGCCTTTCCTGGGAGAAAATCCCCTTACAAATATACTAATATATATATTAGTATTACTAATGTATTTATCAAAAGAAATATGTTGGGAATTTATTAGGCCATAAAATGTTATTAATATATATGTTTTATGTTTAAAGCATATGATCAAATAAATTTTCATATTCAAAATTAAAAATTTATGTTATAAATTATAATAACATTATCTTATATATAATTATAATTTATATTATTATATATATTTTATATAATATAAAAAATGTGACTTATAAAAAAAAAATATATAAAATATTATATATAATATTAAAAAAATTAACTTAAAATTTATAATATAGTGAACTGGTCCGATCTATTTCGGTCCTAAAAAGCATAGAACCGGAATTGGATCGGTACCGGCCGATTTTGAAACTATGGGAATCAGTCTCGTCCCACCAATTTGGGTCGATCCGATTTTTCGGTTAATTTTTATACTCATACTTTTTACAATTTTTTGTATAATTATATTTTAAATGAAGGATATTTTTATAAACTAACTTATAAAAATAACATCCATTTACATAAATACCTCTATTTTAAAACATAATTATATAAAAGGTCGTATATGTATGATTACTATTTCAGAAATGTCAAAAATGTGTTGGTCTAAGAAATGCCAATCTATAGTCATCTCAATGAACAGTTTGAAATAGGGAGAAGCTAGGAATCGGTCAGATGAAAACCCAAATTTAACACCAGCCAATCAAATTCCGCCACGAAAGAGGTGAAACAAATCCCCATTTACATTCACATGCACTAATTCTCTACTTATTTTTGATCTCTTTCCCCTCTTCTCTCTCTCCCTCCCCCCACCCCGTTGCCTGTGCTTGCTTGCAAAGATTCCTCCATAGGTGAAACGCACACGCCAATGGCCATTCCTCCACATTCGAAGAAGCTAACTTGAACTAGAACCAAACGCTCTGTGCTTGCTTGCAGAGATTCAATCTCTTTCGGAAGAAAGTGGTACAACATTTTTTGTTCGGGTTGTTGAAGAATGTCTGAGAGACGACAGTTGACTCGAGCTTCCAAATAATTAGCTCCAACGTCGTTGCACTCAATTGAGACATTATCTTTGACTCTTCCAGAAAGTTGGTAGAAACGATTTAGATTTTCAGACAATGACTTTAGCCTATGGGATTTATCAACAGCCTTGAAATGGTCGGGAAAAGAAGGGTCATCACTGTTGTTGGAGTAGAATAGCACCAATGGTATATAAACTTGGGGTTGGAGCTGATCTAAAAGGCAGAGATCGAAGCATCTAAGGTGATGAGGAGTTGGAGAGGAAGGCTTTATTGCCTCTCTATTGATCATCTCGACTTTGATCTCGATGGCTAGCTATTTGGTTTGCTCATTGTTATGTTCCTTCATTAATGGTGTTCAAGTCGTACTCAAGCATTGTTGGAATCTGAATATATATAATAATCATGAGTAATATGATTGTCAATTACTGGGTTACCTTTTGGGAAAAGTGACTTTTGGTTCTCGGCTTGCAGAGGTGAGAGGAGAGCAAAGAGAGTGTACTTGAGAGAGAGAGAGAGATAAAAAAATAAATAGAGAATCTAGTGCATGTGGGTGTAAATGGAGATTTGCTGCACCTCCTATATGGTGGAATTTGATTGGTTGGTGTTAAATTTGAGTTTTCATCCGACCGATTGGGAGCTTTTCCGTTTGAAATAAAGGAAAGACACGCTAGAGCATTCAAGGTATCCAGTGGTTTGGACTTTGGATACGTGGTGTGCACCCAAAGTTATGTTCTCAATGCAATGATTCAAATCTTAAGCTGTTGTCTTGTGAATCACATTTTGAGAGTGCTATTACTGAGTTCAAAGCTATAAACTTGTATTGCAATATTATCAATGAGCTTCTATTCCACACATTGTAAACTACATTTATTTTTATTTTATTTTATTTGGTTTTATTCCTTTTAAATTAATTAATTTGTTTTTACTCATAATTCATATACCATACATTTAATAAGTAAGAAAAAAAATTATATACAGTGTATGATATGAGAATAATGAATAAAATTTTTCATTATCAGGTTTTTTAATAAGTAATTAAATCAAAATGAATTACTAAAATGCAAACCAATTGATGTGTCACTTGTTATGAATTTGAGTAATTTTAAGTACAAATTTTGTATAAGTCTTTTATAAAAAAATAGATTTTACTTATAAAGAAGAATTATTCTATAATAATTTATATAAGATTTATCTATTTGAGATCTGTACAATTCATTTCTATATGAGATCGAGTAATGTTAATTATAAATTTAAAATAGATAAATTTTATACGTTTCTTTTTGTTAAAAAAAGAATTTACTAATAAAAAATAATTTTTTTACAATTATTTTAAGTGTGGTGCACTTTTAAGTGGGTCCCACATGAAAACTGCACGGAGCCCTATTCAGATCTGCAGGAGCGGCTCTACGGCCACACATGCGAATCGTGACAGTGCAATTTCTGTTTTTTTTTTTTTTTGTTTAAAAACTTTTTTCATTCATTTTTTTAACAATTTTTCTCCGTAGAACGAGTCTTTGAAAATGTGCATGATTTCAGGAGGTACACCGCACAACGTTCGGTCGAACATTCAAGATTCGGTGACTTTTATTCATTCGGTGTACATATTTAAAATCGACAAATGATAAAGATATTCTGGAAAGATGCTAGATGCTAGATAGTAAGTATAGAGTACTGTGCATTTTTAATAAAATAAATAAATAAATAGGGAATTTATATATATATATATATATAATTAATCAAGTATCTCGGATGATTCGTTATCCTTATAAAACAACTTTTAACAATTATTTAATAAAATATATTTTTAATAAAAATATTATTTTATATATTATAAAAGAGATTTACTACTTAACTTCTACCATATTTTATATATATATATTTTAAATTTTTTAAATTTTTAAATTTTTTAATATTTTTTTTAAAATTTATTTTTTTAAAATTATTTAAAATTATTTATTTATTATTTATATAATAAATATTTGATAAAAGATAAAAATAATATAAATTAAAAAAATTGTAAAGTGTGGAGTGTGAAGCAACGGTAAAGATTTTTTTTCTCTTTGCCGTTCAACGTATCTGGATTCTTAGTCTTTGTTTTTTTTTGTAACTAAAATTTTAAAAACCTCATATTTCATTATTATAATTTTTTTAAATTTTTATATAAAATAAAATAAAAAATTTAATTTTTTAATTTTAACCTAACTCACTTCACTTCATTTTATTTTATTTTTAAATATAAAGAGGCGCTTAAAGTAGCCCTCGGTGGCTTGCACGGAATTCAAGCCGCCCAACAAAAACAAAACAAAACAAAAACCTACTGCAGTATGATGATGGTGACCTCCGTCTAGCAGATCGCATTTCAAGGGCTGACAGCTGTGCATTCAGACTATGGTATTAAAAACAAAACAAATAGTTTTTTAATTTTGCTACTGTGCTGTAAATAATAATTCTATTCATTATTTTTATTATTATATATTACATCTAAATTTTTATTTTTATATATATGGTTATTAAATAGAATAATTATTTTATCTTAAAAATAAAAAAATATAACGTGTGGTGTAGAAAAAATTTTTAAAAAAAAAACTTGATATCAATATTAATAAAAAATTATTCTTATTAATTACTATTCATATTCTCACATTTTATATTCTATAAAAAAATCTCTACATCTTATAAAAAACATCTTCATATTTTATAAAAAAAAATTATAAGTGAAATGGCTAATTAGTAGAAATTACTCAAATTGTAATATTAGTGTTTACAAAATAGACTTCCTTTTTAAAATATATATATATATATATATATTTATAAAGAATAGAGTACAGGTATACTTTACCCAGGAACCAAATCTGGTGTACAGGTTTATTCAAAAAAGAAAAAATTCTGGTGTACAGGTGTACATCATGATTAAAAAGAGGTTCTGACATACATTCATCACATTTTTTCTTTTTAGAAATTAAAAAATAAATTTTGAAATCTTAAAAATGAAAAAAAATATAACACATCACTTTTCGTAACATATTATATAATTATATTTTAAAATTAAAAATAATTTATAAAAATATTATCACTTTATAAAAATATTTTTATCTTAAAATATATATTATAAAATATGTTATAAAATGTGCTGTAGGATATATTATTAAAAAAAAAACTCTTGAACATCATTCGTGCACGTCATTTTCGTTCTTTGTACGTAAAAGGAGGTAGATAGCTGCAAGGGTCATGTGCTACACGCCCCGCAGGAGTGTAAGCTTGTTTTTTATGTGTTTTGTGTTTTAAGTTTTTATTTTTAATTAAATTTTTTTAATAATTTTAAATATTTTTAAAAAATAAAATAAATTCATAATATAATTAAAAAATATCTTAATAGAAGCTCCATCTAACTTTATTCTTCTCTTCTCAAGAGTCAAATGTATAGTTAGTGTATTTTATTTTCTTTAAATGTTAATCACCCAACTCGGTCCGAACGTAAAAGACTTTTCAGCAGAGAGCATTGAAGCAAGCAATGGATTCCCTCCCTCTCCATGTCTGTCATGTCCACAAACTATCCATTCTCCTGAACAGAGCATACTCCCTTGTCCACTCCACGGCTTTGGCTTTCTTGATTTACTACAGAGTCTCTTTCCTCTTCCAAGATCTCAACACCAGAGCCACGCCAGGGCTAGTACCATGGCTTCTTGTGTTCGCTTCTGAACTCCTCCTCTCTTTTATATGGCTCCTCGGCCAAGCTTTTAGATGGCGTCCCGTTACTCGGACAGTCTTTCCAGAAAGATTACCGGAGGACGATAAGCTCCCTGCCATTGACGTGCTCATATGCACCACAGATCCAGACAAAGAACCAACTGTGGAGGTGATGAACACTGTGTTATCAGCGATGGCGCTGGACTACCCACCCGAGAAGCTTAACGTGTATGTTTCAGATGATGGTGGGTCTCCTCTGACTTTGCATGGTATGAGGGAAGCTTGGAGGTTTGCAAGGTACTGGCTTCCTTTTTGTAGGAGGTATGGAATCAAGACCAGGTGTCCAGAGCCTTATTTCTCGGCTCTATCGGATGATGGAGGTTTAGGGAGTTCTGAGTTCATGACAGAGCGCCAGAAAATTAAGGTTAACTCTGCGTGCGTGTGTTTTGTCCTTTTCTTCTTTTTTTTTTTTGGGGGGGGTGGTTCATTTAGATATCTCCTATCCTGAAAATTAAATCGTGTTTCAGCAGCCATAGTTGACAGGGAAGATATTGGCCTTGCAGGAAAGTTACGAGCTGATGAAGGACTCTATAACAAAAGCAAGAGAAAGAGGCGGGCAAGGCCATAGTAGTATCAGTACTGCTCGAGATCACCCTTCTGTCATTGAAGTATAACTCCTTTTCTTCATCTTCTAGATAGTCCCGAAGTTGTTTTGCGGGATTACAATTTATTTGGGTCGTCCATCATTATTTTCTTTTTACTAGGCAATTTGGAAGAGGGTAGCCTACTATGTTCCTAACGAAAATGCATGCCTAGACTCGGCCTGTATGAACAATAATTTTACTGTTCATAATAGGAGTCTGTGGACAATCGAAATCCATAACCCTAATGACGGGATCGCATCGGGTCGCATTGTCGAGGCCATTCCATTAGCACCCGTCACTTGAGCTTTAGCAGTATTCCTGTTCGAAGGCGAAAGTTTGAGATGGTAGAAAGATATATAAAGGAATCCTTTATAATATTTATTGATGTTTAATTGTATAAGTATTTTAAACATCATATAATATGAGTAATAAATACTATAAAATTTATTAAAAGTAGAGATAATTCATTTTCGCCTTTAAAATTCATTTATAAAGAATAATAAAACAGTTGATAGACATGACCTGATCAATGCGCTGTTCTATCTAAAAGAGGCAATCAAACAAAAAGTTAAGATCAGTATCGATCCGTCCTAAATAATTTGTTTTCTGTGCGCACAATTCAACTGATTGATGAGTAGTACTTTGAAGTTTTCAACAACTCCCATTAAAAGTATTATTGTTGACGGGGATGGGCTTGAAGATAAGTAATCCGGTCAAGTTTTGCTCCCACTTTATGCAGCCAATCATTCAATTCACTGGACTTCCCGACAAACCTTGCGTCGTTTCCACTCATTTACTGGCCGGCTACCGGCTATAGGGACTTTTTGAATAAAAAAAATATAAAGTTTCTTCATTTCTATGCACAATTAATTTCTCTGGGGTTTGCAGGTGATGCAAGATGAGTATAATGGCACACTTCATTTGCTGGCAGCTGACAAAACCAAGATGCCTCTCGTCGTCTACGTTTCTCGTGAGAAAAGGCATTCTCATCACCACCATTTTAAGGCTGGAGCTCTCAACGTCCTTGTATGAAGTTCTCCTCCTATTATATTTTGTAATTTCATTGACTTTGCACCATTAGTGTATAAAAAACTTAAAAGACTACTAATTTGTTTTGGCAGCAAAGAGTGTCAAGTGTGATAAGCAATTCGCCCTACATACTAGCGCTGGATTGTGACATGTACTGCAGTGACCCGACATCAGCAAGGCAAGCAATGTGTTTCCATCTTGATCCTAACCTCCCACCCTCGCTCGCTTTTGTTCAATTCCCTCAGAGATTCCACAACATCAGCAAGAGCGACATCTATGACAGTCAGCTGAGAACATTATTTTCGGTATGGGAATAGAATCCGAGCGTCAGTTAACTTACATATGAATCTCAGAGCCTTCATTAATTAATAAGAAGTAGGTCAAGACAGAATTTTTCACTAAAAAGTACAAAACTTCCTCTACCCGTTTTAGGTGCCATGGCAAGGCCTAGATGGGCTTCAGGGACCTGTGTTGTCCGGTACGGGCTTTTATATCAAGCGGGTTTCGTTATATGGAAGTACCATAAATATTGCAGGTTTGCTGGATTTCTTTCTAATGATCTACTGCTGATGAATTCAGAATTAGTACTACGTATATATTCTGCTTATCTCCAACTCCATCACCTTCTGCTACTATGACAAATGTTTACTAATCCACTTCAATTTGCAGACATGGATCTCGAGGAACTTAAACAATCATTTGGTTCATCCAATGAATTAATCAAATCCGTTCGCCGAATCTACGAGCCAAATTTGATAGATAATCAGGATAATTTGCAAAAAGTGACTCAATTATTGGCCTCCTGTTCGTATGAAACCAACACCAAATGGGGAAAAGAGGCAACTACTTCACATAATATTATTATTTTTTTTATCTTCACAATGTTTGAATTACTGATGATGATGGACGGCATTTCACCTAAACATATTTGAATTTCTGCTTGGCAGGTTGGTTTCTTGTACGATTCTGTGGTGGAAGATTACTTTACAGGGTTCAGGTTACATTGCAATGGTTGGACTTCCGTTTATTGTGATACATCGATGCCACAATTCTTAGGAAGTGGTACCACGAATTTGAATGACGTGTTAATTCAAGGGACCAGATGGGGCTCCGGGTTGATAGATGTCGGTTTCTCAAAGTTCTGCCCTCTTATATATGGACCAACCAGAATCTCCATTCTTGGGAGCATGTGCTATGGAGAACTTGCATTTTTCCCTCTTTATTGCTTGCCATTATGGTGTTTTGCCACTATTCCTCAGCTCTGTCTTCTTAATGGAATTCCCTTGTACCCTAAGGTAAGAACACGTACCCATATATTCATTAATGCCCTCCTATATACAATTCTTTTAGTACATAGAAGGTTCCCGTAACCGGCCTGATATAAAGATTTTTGTTTTTGTCATGTGCATGCACAGGTCTCAAGCTCCTTTTTTGTTATTTTCGTGTTCATATTTGTATCGTCTCTTTCTAAACATTTATATGAGGTCCTATTAACCGGAGGGTCATTCCAAACCATGAAAAATGAACAAAGAATATGGATGATCAAGTCAGTTACATGTTACTTGTATGGAAGCTTAGATGCTATTATGAAGAAGATGGGTATGAGGGAAGCCAGTTTCTTTCCAACTAACAAAGTTGCAGACGATGATGAAGTGAAGCTTTACCAAATGGGAAAGTTCAATTTTGCTGCGTCCAACATTTTTCTTGTTCCTATGGTTGCTATAATAATCTTAAACATGGTTGCCTTCGTTGGTGGAGTTCTCAGAGTCATGTTTGTCGGCGATTGGGACAAGATACTTGTGCAAGTTTTCATCTCATTCTATATCTTAATCATGAATTTCCCACTAATCGAGGGGATGATGATAAGGAAGGACAAGGGACGTATTCGACCATCGGTCACTCTATTGTCTGCTATTGTATCAATTATTCTCTCCTTTTTAGGATCTATTATTATCTCAATTGTTTGGTGAGATAGTAGAGTACTATTTAGCCCGTGTTTATTTGGTGTTGATCATGTCAACCAGCCAAATCTTGGTATGTATCAAAGGATCTCGATCCCTTTATTATTAGAGACTCCCTCCAAATCTTATTATTTATATTGTTGTGAATAAAGCTCAGGATGATTAATTATAATAAGGTTAGGCTTACCTCTTGAGAAAACAGGATGATTAACTTATTTCCAATATTTATCTATTTATTTTTCGAACAGGACATACCCAGTAAATTTTAAATTGGATGTAAGTCAAACCCATTAAAATAAATAAAAAATTCAAGCAATCTCTTTATCAAAAACACTTTTGTATGTATAAAAAAAGACTTATATATATATATAAAGTATATCTAGTAATTACAAGGTTAAAGTGTGCATGTGTTATGCGGCCTTTGTTAAAAAAAATGGGTTATACTAAAAAAGGGTATTTCTTTTTACATTTGTTTTATATTGATGGGTTTAATTTTTTATAAAATGATTTTGCGAGACTTGTATATTTGAAATTTGTACAAATCATTACTCATATTTTAATAGGGGATTTCTTTTATGTAATCTATTTAATTGGTTGGCTTCCCTAATGCTGAGTACAAGCCTAAAGTGTCACTACAAGAAAAACGAGTATTTGTGATGAGAATGATTTTTATGACGAAAATAGACTCATTTTCACAAGAAATAACTGGCCACAATTAAACAGTTTTAATGTACAAGCCTCTCGCCTCTTTTGTAAACAAAAGGACTGCGTAGAACTTATATATTTGAAACTTGTACAAATCATTACTCATATTTTAATTGAGGACATCTTTTATGTTGTCTATTTAATTGGTGAGAAATGATACAAAGAAATTTTACACCACACATGTAACGCTCACTACAACAAAAATGGCTTTTTCTGTTTTTATTAGTCGGAAAAGATCGTTTTTGTTATAGTGACTCCCAATTTTCAAAATATCAGAAGAGATTCCATTGACCTAAAAAATGGTAACTTAATCAATAAAAATAAAAAGAACTAAAAACTTTCATATATAAATTGAGTTCATTAAACTAACTGAAACTTATCGTACATAAAAACAACACCAATTAAAATTTAGATTATTCCATAACGACACTTTTTCCATCATTGTTATTCTAACCCTTTCAGATGTCATCTAAGTCCTCGTTTCGTCTTGCTCCTCTTTGACATCTGTAAAGTAAAACTTTGCAGATGGAAGGTAAGTTCACAGCACTGTACGTAGGGATGATTAAGCCGGTTGTGACACATGAGCCTCATGAAAATAAACTGATAAACAAAAATAAATGATAACTGAAATCATGATAACATCGTGAAATAAGATTTTTATACCGTGTAAACACACTTCTAAAAATTCCTCCATAGGAATGAAGGGTAGCTATCATGGAAAATGATTTACATATAATATATTCTATAATATATTACACAATAATATGTTAAAAAGAGGGATATTTTTATAAAATATCTTATAAAAATAATAATATTTTATGAGAATATCTTTATTTTATAATATTATTGTATAATGTGTTGTGCAATGTGTTGTGTGTGTATCATTACTCAGCTATTATTCCCATAAAACTCATTTTTGTTGGGATCCACACCTTCTCAATATTTTTTGGTGTAGTTATCTTTTTTTTCTTCTGATTTAAGGTCTACACTTTCTTATTGTCCTTTAGTATAGCTATCATTTTCATACATTTCTCTGAGTCTACACCTTCTTAAAGTCATTCAGTGTAGTTATTCTCTTAAACATAAACAGTACCATAATATCATAAAATCTACATATCCTTTCACGTAACTATATTTGACATAAAGCATCTATAAATATGCCATGGCTACTTACGTACAAGTTTAGGATCAAGTTACACATTTCATGATATAAAAATTTACTTTGAGATATTCTAACATTTTTATGGCAAAATAATTTCTGAACAAATAAAATAAGACTTTTGCTAGGTACAATTGCGATATGCAATCGGGGAGAAATCGAACTATATCTGACAGTTTAGGTAGAATAAAATATAATAAAAATGACAAATCTTATTTTCACTCTCTGGACAAATCTTCTCTTCACTCTACTCTCTCTCTCTCTCTCTCTCTCTCTCTCTCTCTCTCTGCAACTTTTCTTTTCTCTTTCTCGACTTTCTTTTCTCAGCTCTCTCTCTCTCAACCTGGCTCTCAATGTCTATATCAAAACCCCAACTTCACCCAATTGCAGCAAATCTTCTCTCGCCAGGTACTGATTTTTTGTTTTTCTCATGTAATTTTATTTTTTAATTGTTTTTGTTTTTGTTAAGCATCATTAATAATAAGTTAGCAAGTTGAAAAGTACCTAAATGATATAACACTACAAGAAATATGGCATTTTCCAGCGATTTTATGATCGCCGGGAAAAAAATCGCTGCAATTAACCCTTATTTGCGGCGATTTTTGTATCGCCGCAGAAATACAGAGCAAAGTTAAAAAAAACTGATGTTGAAATTACTGTTTATTTATTTGCGGCGATAATTTGATCTTTTGCGGCGAGTTAGTGTCGCCGCAAATAATATTTGTAACTGTAGCGGTGTTTTCATTTCGGCGAATTGTAAAATCGCCACAATAGCTAGTTTTGCAGCGAATAAAAAGCGCTGCAATAACCTTTCAGAAAAGTCACACATTTTGCAACGATTTTAATATCGTTGCGAAAGAAATTCCACAAATAGAGTGAATTTCCGGCGATTTCTTGATACAATTACGGCGAATATTGTCGCTGTAGGAGCGTTTTGTGTAAAAGAAAAGTTATTAGCGGCGAAAACAAATCGCCGAAATTGCTAAATTAAATTTAAACCGCCCGCTTACTATTTCCCTCATTTCTTTTTCTCCCCCCCGCTTTACGATTTCCCCCCTTTTCTTTCCCTCCCCCGCTCTGCCTCCCCCACCCTCTTCTCCCTCAACCCACGCCGCCGCTCACAGCCCATCGCCAGCAACCCCACCACGCCACCGCCACCTCACCTCGACGGCCACCCCCTCCTTCTCCCCCAGGCCCCGCCGGATCTCTTGCCTCCCCGAATCTGGTGCCTCACCCCTCTCTCTCTCGGATTTCTCTATATCGCCGCCGCTAGGGGCGCCGTTCGCCACCACCCACACATCGACGCCGTCGCCAGTTCTCCGTCGGATCCATCTTCTCGTCCACGCCTAGCCCAGTTCTCAGTCCGAGGCCCTCATTCTCTCCCTTGCTCTGTTCGCAGCCCACGGCCACCATGTCTCGCCAGCGCCACCGTGCTCCTCCCGAGCCACCACTCCACGCCAAGCGACCACCACGACAACCCCTGATATTGCCTTATGTTTTCACATTTATGGGTTCTTTTCATTCCTGTTATATTTGCTTGATTTCTTGTTTTAGTTCCGTTTGGATTAGTTTTTGTGTTTATATCTGTGTGGTCTAGTTTGTTTATGGGTTTGTTTATATCTGTGTTTATAAACAAATCCATAAACAAACTAGCGAGGGGATCAGTCTTTGATCCTCTTCTTGTTGATATATAGCAGCATAATTCATCTATTTTAAAGCTCACTTGTTCATAATGTTAAAGTTACAGTTCATACTTTATCTACCCTATATACTACAAACATGTGCATGGATTTCAAATATGGCATGCTATTGGGGACATGAAAATCTGAAAAATGTTAAAAACACACAATCCCACCCATCAAGGCACGACAAGAATATGACATCCTGCTTTTCTTTTTTATGACAGTGTTTCTATTTGCTCATTAGTAAATATCCTCGTGTGTATTTGCTCATTAGTAAATATCCATACTTCTGATGGTTAAGTTTCTTGTATTATGATCAACTAATCGAAACGTGTTTATAGTACCAAACCAGCTAATTAGAAAAATGTCCAACATAGACATCAAGGAGTGATGTATTCCCATTGCTTCTGCTGAATGGCTGCAGTGAGAATGGTCTCTGCTATTGGCTTAACTCTGCTTTAGTCATGTAAACTTGTTGCATTAATTTGAAACTGCATGTGTCAATTACCATATATTAGTTGCTTTATATTCAATGAAACTGCATATGTCAATTACCAGTGGCAAAGTAGTGAACTTTTTAGCTTTTCACTGCAGCATTTTCAGTTCACCACTTGAGGCTACTTCATTTTTATTCTCTTTAGGCATGTGAATTTGTAGGAAGTTGATTATCCATACTTCTGATGGTTAAGTTTCACTTTTTATCTCTATTTTTTTTTACCTTATATTTACTCTTTACTTGGTTTTATTTTTTGTTGAACTTTTGTTTTTCTTTTGGCTATATATTCTTAAACTATACAAAGTTAACTTGTTTATTATGGCAATGCCTTCAACTTTATTTTACTTCTGACCTCAAAAGAAAAATTAATATATAGATGCTAATTGAAGATTTTACCAAAACCATAGTTTTACTTCTCACTTATATATTTACAATATTGTGAAGAAAGGCTCTCGAGTACTACTTCTTAGTTCTTAAAACTTCTTAGATGAGACATGTTCAATGAATTTTTAATGTTAATTATTTTAAAGAGGGGATCGAAGGGGATCAAGGCCAATAATTTGGATGTTAGCCATAGGGAGCTACTCACAATGTACTACATTTATTTGTGACATCTTAATTGCGAAGATTTGAAAACATGAAAACGCACAAGCTGTTAGTTGTCCAACTTGTGAAGAAAAAGTTTGCTTTCAAGCTTAGCATTCCAATTTCTAGCCTCTAATCAGCCCCTTTTCTTTCCCTTTCCTATGTAAATTCAATTTAGTTACATTTATCATTATGTGACATGCTAGAGTACTGAAAAATTGAGACATACATAATAAACTTCTTGTCAAAATCAGTTTTCATCTAGCCATTTCTAAATAATTGACTGAAGTGTAAATACTAGGTAAAGTTAGTTTTGGTTTTACTCGTGTTCCCTTAAATGAACTTATTATTGAGACTTCCAACTGACTCATGGGCCTTCTCTTGATGGGCTGTTGGGGAAACACTGGAGGAATCTAGGCCTATTTTTCAACTGCACTTTTCTTCTTGATATGAAGAGATCTCTTCATCTCCAGCCATTACAACCACTGTATTTCGACTTTTGGAAGTTTGCTAAGCCCCAATCTCAATTGGTAACTGCTTCCTTTCACTCCCACAGTCAAGTATTTGTGCAAACCGAAAGTACAACAGAAAATGCTCTCTTTTATGAAATTTGTGTCTGCCGGTTATGTTTAATCATTCATATGAACCTTAGGTTAGAGTTGAGAAAGTTGTCACAAGTTCTAACAATTTTCTGGTTTGCTCCATGTGCTACAACACTTATTTTCCTTCATTTTCAATTTATATCTTCTTCACTCTATAAGGCTGGAACCTCGGTTTAAATCTGCTATAAAAAGAGGATATATTTCAGGTTAGTATGAGACTCCATTTTCCATCTATTAGTTCTCATACAGCNCTGAATGATCATTCCCTTAGCACAGATTAGTGAGTTTGTGTAGTGGGTATATACTTTATTTGCGTAGCGGATTTATTGATTTACCGTTGGTGGTGGTGTTGGTGTTGGAGATTTTGGATTGTGTTCAGGCAATATGAATCAGAATAGGACCAGAAACCAGAGGAGCAGAGAAATTAGGCAGAATTTTGGGAAGGTGATAAAGTGCTTCTGCCCCGGGGAGTAGTTGATTAAATGGTCCCTTCATTATAATACCTTGCAATTAAGGATTATCCAGAAATTGTGTACATCCATTTCAGCCTATTTTTCTTTTTACTTCACATATTAATTGCTGCAACAGTTCTTATATTAGTTGACATTGTTGTTCTAACATTTAGTTCTGGATTCAGGAAATAATTAGGAAATACACTGATATATCCAGTTGTGGAAATGAACATGCAGTTCTTGCAAGTGCTCCGGGATCATCTTGATAGCCTTCATCAATCTTGTTTTAATTGGATTTTCTTCTTTGGCCAAGAAGCTGAAAGCTGTATTATTACTTTTCCAGGTGAGTCAGCTTCATGAATATTTCCCACCATAAATAAATGAGTATTATTCATGATATTGCATATGCTCCATCACTTATACTATCATTGAGCTAATAATTGGCTTAATAATTTGACTATCTCAGATTGTTACTGACAAGGCATGGTAGAAATTGGAAACAAATTGTAAATAATCATGAGAGTGATTG
>QEOT01004223.1:73034-99357 GCA_003123785.1 Pterocarya stenoptera
TCCGGGCAAGATAGAGGCAATCACCATCTGGCCTATTCCCAAGTTCCTTCACGACATAAGAAGCTTTCATGGACTTGCATCATTCTATAGGCGGTTCATCAAAGGTTTCAGCACCATTATTACTCCTATCACGGAATGCCTTAAAGGAGGGATGTTCAAGTGGACAGAGGAAGCCCAAAAGAGCTTTAAGCTTCTCAAACAGAAGGTAATGAAGGCCCCAATCCTTACACTCCCAGATTTCTCCAAGGTGTTCGAAGTTGATTGCGATGCCTCTAATTTAGGGACTGGTGATGTTCTCAGTCAAGAAGGAAAACCAATTGCCTTCTTTAGTGAAAAGCTCAATGAATATCGAAAAAAGTATTCCACCTATGACAAAGAATTCTATGCTCTTGTTCGTGCATTAGAACACTAGAGTCAGTACCTACTCTTTAAGGACTTTATACTTCATTTAGATCATGAAGCTTTGAAGTACTTAAACAGTCAACAAAAACTCAGCAAGCGACATGCAAAGTGGAGTCAATTTTTGCGAGCTTATTCATTCTCCATCAAGCACAAGTCAGGTAAACTCAATCAAGTTGCTGATGCCCTAAGTCGAAGACACTCTTTACTTAATACCATGCAAGTTCAGGTTTTGGGTTTTGAAATTGTCAAGGAACTTTATAAAGATGACCTTGATTTTGGCGATACATGGAAGCAATGCTCTAAGGGTCCTAACAACCATTTCCTGTTACAAGATGGTTTTCTCTTAAAAAATAATCACTTGTGCATTCCTCAATGTTCGTTGCGAGAAGCCATTATCAAAGAAGCCCATGGAGGAGGTCTTGCTGGTCATTTTGGTAGAGACAAAACTTTAAATTTTGTGCAGGAACATTTTGTTTGGCCCAAAATGGTGTGAGATGTTGCGCGACACGTGAAACAATGTCGAATTTGCCACCTTGCAAAGAGTCGCAAACAAAACACCGGGCTATACATCCTATTACCTGTTCCTAATGCTCCCTGGGAGGATGTTAGTCTTGATTTTTTTGTAGGTTTGCCAAGAACTCAAAGAAACAAAGACTCCATTATGGTGGTGGTTGATTGATTCTCAAAGATGGCTCATTTTGTTCCTTGTAACAAAACTCTTGATGCATCTCATGTTGCTGACTTATACTTCAGAGAAATAGTCAAGCTTCATGGCATTCCTAAGACGATCACCTCTGATCGTGATTCCAAGTTTGTAGGACATTTTTGGCGTACTCTTTGGCGGAAACTTGACACTATCCTTCAATTTAGCTATGCTTATCACCCCCAAATAGATGAGCAAACTCAAGTTATTAATCGAAATTTGGGAAATCTCTTGAGAAGCTTTGTAGGGAAGAACATCCGTCAATGGGATCTCTTCCTAGCTCAAGCTGAATTTGCCTATAATAGGTCTACAAGGCAAACCATTGGTTGTAGCCCATTTGAAGCTGTCTATGGTCTAAAACCCATTAGCCCTCTTGATTTGGCTCCACTTCCCACCACTACTCAATTCAATGGAGATGCCTATAAACGAACAAATGAGATCAAGAAGTTACATGAGCAGATTAGGGGTCATATTGAGAAGCAAAATGAGAAGTACTGCACACAAGCAAATAAACTGCAGCTTTCAAAGAAGGAGAGCTGGTATGGATACATCTTTAAAAGGAGCGTTTTCCCTTGAAACGTCGGTCTAAACTTCTACCACGAGCTGATGGTCCATTTAAGGTACTTCAACGCATTGGGAAAAATGCTTACAAAATTGAACTCCCTGGAGATTATGGAGTTTCTGCAACTTTCAATGTGAGTGACTTATCTCCCTATGAAGAAAACGAAGAAATCGTAAACTTGAGGGTAAGTCCTCAACAACCGGGGGAGCCTAACATGGGTATGTTCAACAAGAGCCACATAACATCATGTCAAATAAGCAAGGTTGAAGCCCAAATGGAAGTGATCCCGATGCAACAACCAATTGGATTTTAAGCCCATCATAATCGGCCTAATATATATTTGATTTTCGAACTTCTTAGGTCTAAATTGAAGCTCAAGATGTTAGCTTTCTAACGAGACAAGTTTTAGTGGATTTGGAGGCGCGCACATGGAGATATGACCGTTTTAAGTGGAGTGGTCGGGACTGTCCGAAATTCAGGATCCTTGTTTCCTTCCCAGTTTTGAGAGCATGTTTGTCCCCTTGACTACTTTCCCACGAATTTAGAATATTTGTCTTTAGATTATTCTCAATTCTATGCTTAGAGGGTTGTTCTAAGCTTCTATAAGTATTTGTGTTTGTAAGTGTAAGAGGGGGTGGTTTTATGAATTAAACCAGCCTTTGGCTTTGTAAGAAGAGAGAATTCTTCTTCTTGTAATTTTGTATCTCTTTGGTATAATCCTTAGAGTGATGAATTTCTATTGTGATGTATCCCTTGTTTTAATCCATTGGGTGGTTATATTCTATATCCCTTTGGTGTTATTATTTGAGTGGTGAACTCCTATCTTTCATTTCTTTGTTTGATTGTTGAGTTTCCTTCCCTTCCATTTCAATCCGGTACCACTTGGGGAGACTTTGACCTCAATTGTTTAAAAAAAAAGAAAAAAGTCTACAGAATCTTCGACCTGAGCTCTGATACCAACTGTAAAACATTGCCCTCCACGGTTAATAATAAAATTATTCTTCAAAGATCTAGGAGGCGCCAGAGTGCTACTATTGATCTTAATTTAAAAATATTTTCTTTTATTCTGAAGGAAGCGCTAAGTTCAAAGTTTCCTTATAATAAACAGAGTCGTGTTGTATTAAAACACAGATATCATAAATGAGAGTGTGCGGAAAAATTTAACAAAATCTCTCAAAATCTATACGCTAAAAATCATAACTTAAAATCTCTGTACACTTAAAAAGTATAAGTGTATAATTACTCTATTGATTATTGACCCTTTCTAGCAGAAGTGAAGTGTTTCACTTCTTTAAGATTTTAACTTATCTAATATTTATAGGAACGAGATTTCAAATTATTTTCAACTTTGGATCATTTATATATTGTCACTATTAACATATTATTTAACATATTACGATCATTCAACTTTTGACTCGCCCTTACGTGTAGGTTAGTCTTTTCTAAATAAGTGAAATATTTAATTAAATAAGGTAGAATGTAAAATTAGTATTTGAATTCAAGACTTATACTCTAATATCATGTTAAATCACGACTTTTAAAAAAAAAAAAAAAGATTAGGCTAATAAAAAGAAGTAAATTTAGTTATTTATATTTATCTTGACTATAATCACATGGCTAAAAAAATGTAAAGCTCGTGCATTGAAAATTATATATATGGTCATATTTTGTTAAATAACTTTGAAATCTTCATCTGCAAAATGAAGTATTAAAATTTAAAGTGTTGTATGGTGTTTGTTTTTTGTGAAGGGGATAAAATATCCCAAGCCTAGATGAACACGTCCAGCCCATCAAAGAGTCTTCATTAGAAGACAAAGGAAGATAGAGGAAGAGGGGATAAGGGAAAACAAGATGTGAAAGGGAAAAGAAGGTGGTCACGAAAAGGTAAGGGAGAAAGTGGAAAGGAGGTGAGGATGTCAAACACGCAAAGAGAAAGGTGGCCATGCCTGATTACGACAAGGAGACACGCAGAAAGAGGGATCAGATAAAAAAGGACGGCCACTACGGGGGACTTCTTCTTTTAATAGTTTCTTCAACCTCGCAACCAGGGTTTCAAAGAAAAGACTTCTTCCTGCCAATAAATTCCATATTTCCATTATATAGTGAGGATGAGAAACTACAAGAGACTGTAAAATAAGCATATTATAGTAGATTTCTCTTCTCCAAACATCCCGTAGACGTAGACAATATGTCGAACTACGTAAATCTGTGTCTATTTTTTTATTTTCTCTATACTTATTTTTCTTTCACTATCATGGATGAACGCCCTAATACTGTACATCTGCACTGGACCATTATTGAGAGCTCCAGACCACATCGAACGAGGTCCCAACAGCCATCGAGGAAGGCTAGCATGATTTTTTTTTTATAACTTAACGATGAAGAAAGTATTTTTAAATGAATTTATGATTTTTTAAAAAATACTTCAAATATTTTAAAAAAATAAACAAGTTAAAAAAAAATACATTTTATTGATAGAAACTCTAGGATGCTCTCGATCGGTAGCAGTACTTCCCGTTAATTATAGGTATCTGTCTGTTCTCGCTCCAGCCATGTTCTCGCTCCATGGCTGGCTGGGTACCCCCACCTAGCTAGTTGTCATGCAGGGATTTATTGTCGGGACCAACCCCATGTCCTTCTCAATTTATTTCCAATCTAACTGCGTCCACATGCATGCAGATAAGATCTCCAAATTAAGTGTAGAAATGATCTCGACCTGTCCAAGCTTGTCCAAGCTGTACAAAGAAGTCACCAGAACCAACTCGTACAAGAGAATATATCATTAATGATTAGCATGAACCAGTAGTGGTGCATGAGTAATCATCATCAAAACTAATCCTTTTATAGGATTTTACAAACATTTTAATAACACTGCAACTCAACACCCTGCAATATTTCTTTCGCGCGAGTTATTGTTATTTGTGGTTATCAATCGTACCGCGTCCTGGTAATTACCCTTTATTAAAATATAAATTATTTAGTGTGGCTAGCTGGGTGTTTAAGGTTGCTGTTTGCTAATTTTGTTCAGGTTGCTGTTTTATTTATGATAGTTTTTTTTTTTTTTTTATTGTTCATCTTTATAATAGATGATATAGATTCCTATAAAAATAATAATAGATGATATAGATACGATCATTTGTATCCAAACTCTCCTATTAATTTGTGAAAAAAAAAAACGGATTTCTAATATAACTCTCCTACTACATTAGTTAATATTTAAAATAAAACAATAAAAGAATTTTATAAATAGTTGTTTTTTTTTTTTACATCACTCCCTTATTCATATTTGTATTGGAAATTATTTTGTTAACCTCATTCATGGTTGTGGGTTTTATTTCTTATTTAAAACCACCAACGTATCAAATCTGTTTCTAATGAACTTAGGGGTAATGCACTCTTTCTTAGTAATAATAATAAAATTTGTAATTGCAAGCCAGACACCATTCAACCAAACTTTGCCATATCAAACACAGATTTTCAAAAAATGATATTCATTCATTTATAAGTATATTGTAGAAATGCTAGAGGTTAAATTATAGAAAAATGCTTTAGTCACGTATAAATTTCATAAAAGTAAATTCATAAACTGACGTAACTTCAAATGGTACGTCATATTATACAGTTAAATGTACAACTCATTTTAAAACAACTTCCAAACAAGGGTCGGGGGCTGTTTGGATTCAGAGATGAGATGTGATGGTTTTAGATAAAAGAAAAAAGTTAAAAAAAGATTGTTAAAATATTATTTTTTAATATTATTATTATTTTGAGATTTGAAAAAACTGAATTGAGATTTTAAAAAATTAAATTGTTTATTATATTTTATGTAAAAATTTAAAAAAAATTAAAAATAAAATAAGATAAGATTAGACTATTTTCCATCCAAACGGGCCTCACTAATTTGACTAGTGCTGAATAAAGTTATCCACGATTGAAAAAACCGGCACACGTCTCAAATTGTCCGTCGAACCAAGTCAGTGGTCCTAGTGTAGGACCTACTCAGATCGAAACTTTCGCTGCAAATTTGTAAACATGGTTGGCTGCGTATTATTTTGTTTAGAGTCCCGCTACGGCTACCGAAGATGTTTATTGAATAGTATATTTCACATTTTTTTTTTTTTTTTTCTTTTACATATTTTTTAATCATTATAAACATTTAAAAAAAATATAAAAAATTCACAATATCATTTAAAAACACTTCTTTAATTACTAAATTTAAAAAAACAACACTTTCAGGACACACATTCAAGACCCAAATTCGGATCCCAAATCATTTCTCTTTGTATAGTGCAGAAGCTGTTGTACTAAAGACAAAAGTTGCCGTAGATATTTTGTGTAGATCACTGATATATTTACAATCTATTTATATTTTATTTATAATTTATCAATAAATAAAATAAAATTTCTTTTAATTTAAACACAATAAATCAAAATCAAAACTAAAATAAATATTTAAAAACACATTATCTTATTTGCAGATAGTAAAAAAATTGTAAAGGTTTGTTTGGAAAGTGAGATGAAATGATAATTTTGTAAATAGTATTAAGATAGTTTGTAAATAGTAATAAGATAATTTAAGTTGAGTATTTTTAAGATTTTAAAAAATGAAAGAAAAAGTTGAATAAAAAATATTATAAAGTTAAAATATTGTAATAATATAGTTTTGTAATTTTTTCTTTTTACTTTACAGATTTGTTGCTTCCATTCTTCATTTATTGTTCTTCAAGCTAGTTAGAGTTCAGCAAATTGGCTGAAGGAATAGCTATGTAGCTATATACATTTTTGGCAAAAATTGGAACGTACTAAATGTGAATACTAACAAATAATAATCTATTTGTTAATTTTAGATGTCAAGTGTATTTCGAGGTGAATGATATGGCTACATAGTTATTCATTCAGCCAACCTGCTGAATTCTGGTGTGAATAGGGACGGTGAAGACAAGGAGCAAAACCCATTCGAGTGCTTTGATACCCAGGTTGGGATGCTCGACGATTATAAAAGTCTGTCGCATACATCTCAAAATTTTAATGTGAAGTTCATGTTCATGCATTCATTTATATATAGATTGCTATTATTTGTGGTTTACTTATATATACCTATGATAATCTGCTGTATGTTGAGAATATTGAAGATGACAAGTCACTACTTAGACCGCGAGAATAAAACATCTTTCCTTTTAACCAACTTGGTGTATACAAAGATACAGATGCCGAAATAGGTAACTACTATATAAATATGTCGATACCTTTATATGGTTTTCTCTTACTATGGAGTAAGAAAAAAAAAATCGTAAATTAGATATTTTGGCAATTGCAATTTATATGAACGCATTAAAGGAAGTGAACACAAACCACGGAAAAGCACTGGTCCAAGACATATACCTAATTGATCCAAGGTATGAATACATATAATCTTCCATTGATGGAGTTTCTAATTTAATGTCTCATAATAGTTTTATTATTATAAATTTAACATTATTTATAATTTTCATAGTCTAAAACTTCTACGACTAACGATGTGAAATCAATTTGTCCACTCATGCAAAGCCAATTATTCTTGGAACACGAATCATAGTCTCTTTCTATGATGGTACATCCTGTTAATATTAGCATTCTTATTAAATATCTATTATATTTATTCATACATGTTTATAATGTAGGCTTATCCTTGTCAAGACCCGCGAGCATTTTCACTGTTGAACCTCTTCTTGGATCCACTGTTCATTACGTACATGGTAATCAACTTATTTAAAATAATTTATTACATATGTTATTTAAATGCCATATAAATTTTATATTGGCTTCTCTCGATATATATATATATCTAACATGTATTTTTTTTTTTGTTTCAATGTTTTGGTTTAATTATAAATTCAAATCTTCAGGGGAACAAAAAAACAATGCATGGCTTAAAGAAATAATTGCAAACAATTTTAATAGGCCAGGTGCATCAGTTTCAAGCAGTTCTGCTGATCCAATAATAAAAATATCTGAAATTGCCAAAGGCCTGAAATCTATACTAGCAATGCCGGTATAAGTTTGTTGTTTAAATTCATCTCTTATTTTTTTTTTATAAAAAATTAATTTTTTTACACTCATTTGAACAATTTTGTTTCTTTATATTTTTTTGAGATATGGAAATTGGATGTTGGTTGGGATGAAATGGAGATGGAGGATGGAAATTTATGAATTGTGTGTTGTGGATTTGGAACAGTGCATGTGGTTAAATTTAGAATGTTGATTGTTTGTTGGGTTTAATTGATGTGCTAATGTTGAACTTTTATTGGTACATTTAATTGTTCAATTTTAATGCAGTGATCGACATTCCTATGTCTCATTTACATCAGCCATTTTATTACATGTCATGTGGGAACTGCAGCAAGACTACTGGATATGAAAAAGATGAGTAATTTTTATGTTATGATATTATGAAGTTAACAATTTTTACATTACAATTAGAATATATTAATTGTTAATATCAAAAAATAATAATTTATTTACTATTCTTAGATCTTGAGTTTATTTAGAGGCATTTGATGACAGCGCCTCAACTCCAGTAGTTGCTTTTGGATCTGCAGTAGAACAAATCTTAGATTGTACAACGACAAATCTTGTACAACATTGCAGGAGAGGTAAGATTTGTACTTTTAAGTACGTTTAAAAAATTAATACATTACCTTCTTATATGTTTTATCCTTACAGGAGGACCCCTCATATATGATGTACATCTATATTTATATGTTTTAAAATATAGATGATACTTTGTTCATTCATGTCTTTCTAATTGGACACACGTGCAATGCACGTGCGCCCGCTTACTAGTGTATATATATATATATATATATATAAAGAATAGAGTACAGGTATACTTTACCCAGGAACCAAATCTGGTGTACAGGTTTATTCAAATAAAAAAAAAACAATCTGGTGTACAGTTGTACATCATGATTAAAAAGAGGTTCTGACATACATTCATCACATTTTTTCTTTTTAGAAATTAATAAATAAATTTTGAAATCTTGAAAAATAAAAAAAAAATATAACACATCACTTTTCGTAACCCATTATATAATTATATTTTAAAATAAAAAATAATTTAATAAAATATTTTATAAAAATAACATCATTTTATAAAAATATTTTTATTTAAAAATATATATTATAAAATATGTTATAAAATGTGTCGCGAGATATGTTACTCAAAAAATAACTTTTGAACATCATTCGTGCACGTCATTTTCGTTCTTTGTACGTACGAGTATTAAAAAGAGGTAGATAGCTGCAAGGGTCATGCTACACGCGCCGCTGGGGCTTCCGGGGGTGTAAGCTTGTTTTTGATGTGTTTTTTTTTTTTTTTTATATAAATATTTTTAATAATTTTAAAAAATAAAATAAATTCATAATAATATTAAAAAATACAATCTCCATCTAACTTTATTCTTCTCTTCTCAAGAGTCAAATGCATATTTAGTGTATTTTATTTTCTTTAAATGTTAATCACCCAACTCGGTCCGAACGTAGAAGACTTTTCAGCAGAGAGCATTGAAGCAAGCAATGGATTCCCTTCCTCTCCATGTCTGTCATGTCCACAAACTATCCATTCTCCTGAACAGAGCATACTCCCTTGTCCACTCTACGGCTTTGGCTTTCTTGATTTACTACAGAGTCTCTTTCCTCTTCCAAGATCTCAACACCAGAGCCACGCCTGGGCTAGTACCATGGCTTCTTGTGTTCGCTTCTGAACTCCTCCTCTCTTTTATATGGCTCCTCGGCCAAGCTTTTAGATGGCGTCCCGTTACTCGGACAGTCTTTCCAGAAAGATTACCGGAGGACGATAAGCTCCCTGCCATTGACGTGCTCATATGCACCACAGATCCAGACAAAGAACCAACTGTGCAGGTGATGAACACTGTGTTATCAGCAATGGCGCTGGACTACCCACCCGAGAAGCTTAACGTGTATGTTTCAGATGATGGTGGGTCTCCTCTGACTTTGCATGGTATGAGGGAAGCTTGGAGGTTTGCAAGGTACTGGCTTCCTTTTTGTAGGAGGTATGGAATCAAGACCAGGTGTCCAGAGCCTTATTTCTGGGCTCCATCGGATGATGGAGGTTTAGGAAGTTCTGAGTTCATGACAGAGCGCCAGAAAATTAAGGTTAACTCTGCGTGCGTGTGTTTGTCCTTTTCTTTTTCTTTTTTTTTTTTGTTTTGGGGGGGGGGGTTCATTTAGATATCTCCTATCCTGAAAATTAAATCGTGTTTCAGCAGCCATAGTTGACAGGGAAGATATTGGCCTTGCAGGAAAGGTACGAGATGATGAAGGACTCTATAACGAAAGCAAGAGAAAGAGGCGGGCAAGGCCATAGTAGGATCAGTACTGCTCGAGATCACCCTTCTGTCATTGAAGTATAACTCCTCCTTTTCTTCATCTTCTAGATAGTCCCAAAGTTTTTTTGCGGGATTACAATTTAATTGGGTCGTCCAACATTATTTTCTTTTTACTAGGCAATTTGGAAGAGGGTAGCCTACTATGTTCCTAACGAAAATGCCTAGTACATGGACTCGGCCTGCATGAACAATAAATTTACTGTTCATAATAGGAGTCTGTGTACAAATCGAAATCCAGAACCCTAATGACGGGATCGCATTGGGTTGCATGGTCCCTAAAATATCATGGGAGGCCATTCCATTAGTCACCCGTCACTTGAGTTTTAGCAGTATTCCTGTTGGAAGGCGAAAGGTTGAGATGGTAGAAAGATAAAGGAATCCTTTATAATATCTATTGATGTTTGTATAAGTATTTAAAACATCATATCATATGAGTAATAATTACTATAAAATTTATTAAAAGTAGAGATAATTCATTTTCGCCTTTAAAATTCATTTATAAAGAATAATAAAACAGTTGATAGACATGACCTGATCAATGATCTCTTCCATATAAAAAAGGCAATCAAACAAAAAGTCAAGATCAGTATCGATCAGATCTAAATAATTTGCTGTTTGTGGGCACAATTCATTAACTTATTGATGAGTAGTACTTTCAAGTTTTCAACAACTTCCATTAAAAAGTATTGTTGACAGGGATGGGCTTGAAGATTTAAGTAATCCGGTCAAGTTTTGCTCCCACTTTATGCAGCCAATCATTCAATTCTCTGGACTTCCCGACAAACCTTGCGTCGTTTCCACTCATTTACTGGCCGGCTGCCGGCTATACGGACTTTTTGAATAAAAAAATATAAAGTTTCTTCATTTCTATGCACAATTAATTTCTCTGAGGTTTGCAGGTGATGCAAGATGAGTATAATGGCACACTTCATTTGCTGGCAGCTGACAAAACCAAGATGCCTCTTCTCGTCTACGTTTCTCGTGAGAAAAGGCCTTCTCATCACCACCATTTTAAGGCTGGAGCTCTCAACGTCCTTGTATGAAGTTCTCCTCCTATTATATTTTGTAATTTCATTGACTTTGCACCATTAGTGTATAAAAAAGTTAGACTACTAATTTTTTTTGGCAGCAAAGAGTGTCAAGTGTGATAAGCAATTCGCCCTACATACTAGCGCTGGATTGTGACATGTACTGCAGTGACCCGACATCAGCAAGGCAAGCAATGTGTTTCCATCTTGATCCTAACATCCCACCCTCGCTCGCTTTTGTTCAATTCCCTCAGAGATTCCACAACATCAGCAAGAGTGACATCTATGACAGTCAGCTGAGAACATTTTTTTCGGTATGGGAATAGAATCCGAGCGTCAGTTAACTTACATATGAATCTCAGAGCCTTCATTAATTAATAAGAAGTAGGTCAAGACAGAATTTTTCACTAAAAAGTACAAAACTTCCTCTACCCGTTTTAGGTGCCATGGCAAGGCCTAGATGGGCTTCAGGGACCTGTGTTGTCCGGTACGGGCTTTTATATCAAGCGGGTTTCGTTATATGGAAGTACCATAAATATTGCAGGTTTGCTGGATTTCTTTCTAATGATCTACTGCTGATGAATTCAGAATTAGTACTACGTATATATTCTGCTTATCTCCAACTCCATCACCTTCTGCTACTATGACAAATGCTTACTAATCCACTTCAATTTGCAGACATGGATCTCGAGGAACTTAAACAATCATTTGGTTCATCCAATGAGTTAATCAAATCCGTTCGCCGAATCTACGAGCCAAATTTGATAGATAATCAGGATAATTTGCAAAAAGTGACTCAATTATTGGCCTCCTGTTCGTATGAAACCAACACCAAATGGGGAAAAGAGGCAACTACTTCACATAATATTATTTTTTTTATGTTTACAATGTTTGAATTACTGATGATGATGGACGGCATTTCACCTAAACATATTTGAATTTCTGCTTGGCAGGTTGGTTTCTTGTACGATTCTGTGGTGGAAGATTACTTTACAGGGTTCAGGTTACATTGCAATGGTTGGACTTCCGTTTATTGTGATACATCGATGCCACAATTCTTAGGAAGTGGTACCACGAATTTGAATGACGTGTTAATTCAAGGGACCAGATGGTGCTCCGGGTTGATAGATGTCGGTTTCTCAAAGTTCTGCCCTCTTATATATGGACCAACCAGAATCTCCATTCTTGGGAGCATGTGCTATGGAGAACTTGCATTTTTCCCTCTTTATTGCTTGCCATTATGGTGTTTTGCCACTATTCCTCAGCTCTGTCTTCTTCATGGAATTCCCTTGTACCCTAAGGTAAGAACACGTACCCATATATTCATTAATGCCCTCTTATATACAATTCTTTTGGTACATAGAAGGTTCCCGTAACCGGCCTGATATAAAGATTTTTGTTTTTGTCATGTGCATGCACAGGTCTCAAGCTCCTTTTTTGTTATTTTCGTGTTCATATTTGTATCGTCTCTTTCTAAACATTTATATGAGGTCCTATTAACCGGAGGGTCATTCCAAACCATGAAAAATGAACAAAGAATATGGATGATCAAGTCAGTTACATGTTACTTGTATGGAAGCTTAGATGCTATTATGAAGAAGATGGGTATGAGGGAAGCCAGTTTCTTTCCAACTAACAAAGTTGCAGACGATGATGAAGTGAAGCTTTACCAAATGGGAAAGTTCAATTTTGCTGCGTCCAACATTTTTCTTGTTCCTATGGTTGCTATAATAATCTTAAACATGGTTGCCTTCGTTGGTGGAGTTCTCAGAGTCATGTTTGTCGGCGATTGGGACAAGATACTTGTGCAAGTTTTCATCTCATTCTATATCTTAATCATGAATTTCCCACTAATCGAGGGGATGATGATAAGGAAGGACAAGGGACGTATTCGACCATCGGTCACTCTATTGTCTGCTATTGTATCAATTATTCTCTCCTTTTTAGGATCTATTATTATCTCAATTGTTTGGTGAGATAGTAGAGTACTATTTAGCCCGTGTTTATTTGGTGTTGATCATGTCAACCAGCCAAATCTTGGTATGTATCAAAGGATCTCGATCCCTTTATTATTAGAGACTCCCTCCAAATCTTATTATTTATATTGTTGTGAATAAAGCTCAGGATGATTAATTATAATAAGGTTAGGCTTACCTCTTGAGAAAACAGGATGATTAACTTATTTCCAATATTTATCTATTTATTTTTCGAACAGGACATACCCAGTAAATTTTAAATTGGATGTAAGTCAAACCCATTAAAATAAATAAAAAATTCAAGCAATCTCTTTATCAAAAACACTTTTGTATGTATAAAAAAAGACTTATATATATATATAAAGTATATCTAGTAATTACAAGGTTAAAGTGTGCATGTGTTATGCGGCCTTTGTTAAAAAAAATGGGTTATACTAAAAAAGGGTATTTCTTTTTACATTTGTTTTATATTGATGGGTTTAATTTTTTATAAAATGATTTTGCGAGACTTGTATATTTGAAATTTGTACAAATCATTACTCATATTTTAATAGGGGATTTCTTTTATGTAATCTATTTAATTGGTTGGCTTCCCTAATGCTGAGTACAAGCCTAAAGTGTCACTACAAGAAAAACGAGTATTTGTGATGAGAATGATTTTTATGACGAAAATAGACTCATTTTCACAAGAAATAACTGGCCACAATTAAACAGTTTTAATGTACAAGCCTCTCGCCTCTTTTGTAAACAAAAGGACTGCGTAGAACTTATATATTTGAAACTTGTACAAATCATTACTCATATTTTAATTGAGGACATCTTTTATGTTGTCTATTTAATTGGTGAGAAATGATACAAAGAAATTTTACACCACACATGTAACGCTCACTACAACAAAAATGGCTTTTTCTGTTTTTATTAGTCGGAAAAGATCGTTTTTGTTATAGTGACTCCCAATTTTCAAAATATCAGAAGAGATTCCATTGACCTAAAAAATGGTAACTTAATCAATAAAAATAAAAAGAACTAAAAACTTTCATATATAAATTGAGTTCATTAAACTAACTGAAACTTATCGTACATAAAAACAACACCAATTAAAATTTAGATTATTCCATAACGACACTTTTTCCATCATTGTTATTCTAACCCTTTCAGATGTCATCTAAGTCCTCGTTTCGTCTTGCTCCTCTTTGACATCTGTAAAGTAAAACTTTGCAGATGGAAGGTAAGTTCACAGCACTGTACGTAGGGATGATTCCAAGCCGGTTGTGACATATAAGCCTCATAAAAATAAACTGATAAACAAAAATAAATGATAACTGAAATCATGACAACATCGTGAAATAAGATTTTTATACCGTGTAAACACACTTCTAAAAATTCCTCCATAGGAATGAAGGGTAGCTATCATTCCCATAAAACTCATTTTGGTTGGATCCACACCTTCTCAATATTTTTTAGGTGTAGTTATCTTTTCCCTTTTTTCTTCTCATTTAAGGTCTACACTTTCTTATTGTCCTTTAGAATATCTCAAAGTCATTCAGTGTAGTTATTCTCTAAAACGTAATTTAGTAACGGTACCATACTATCATAAAATCTATATATCCTTTCACGTAACTATATTTGACATAAAGCATCTATAAATATGCCATGGCTACTTACGTACAAGTTTAAGATCAAGTCACACATTTCATGATATAAAAATTTAGTTTGAGATATTCTAACATTTTTATGGCAAAATAATTTTCTGATCAAATAAAATAAGACTTTTGCTAGGTACAATTACGATATGCAATCGGGCTATATCTGACAATTTAGGTAGAATAAAATATAATAAAAAGGACAAATCTTTTTTTCACTCTCAGGACAAATCTTCTTTTCACTCTCTACACTTTCTCTCTCTCTCTCTCTTAGAGCATCCCCATCCCATTCCCTATATCACTATTATCCCTAAATTATAGGAAAAAATTTAGGAAAAAGCTCAAAAACCCCCTCCCATCCCATTCCCTATTTTAGGATTTTGTTTTAGGGAATGAATAGTGGTTCCCTATATATAGGGAACCACTATTCATTCCCTATCTCATATTTTATTAATATTTTATTCTAATAAATAAAATAAATTCTTTTTTAAATCATTTCCACTTTTTCTTATACTCATATTTATTATAGTTTTAAATAATAATTTTAAAAATAATTTAAATAATTACTAAAATATTAAAAAATTAATTTAAAAAATATTATCATGCCCATAAAAAAATAATTTAAATTTTTGTTTAAAATATTCACTAGAGTAATAGTTCAAAACATAAGAAAAAATATTGAGTAGTTAAGTTTGTAAATGGAAGTGAGAGAAAAAAGTAATAAAGAAAGAATAGAAGAATATTATTTTAATAGAATAGAGAAAGGATAGGGAATGGGATGTAGAAGGTTTTTTGAAGATGAGTAAAATTTAGGATAAAATTATAGGGAGTGTCCTTTTTAGCTAAAATTTAGGAAAAATTTTAGGGAAGCCAATGTGAATGCTCTTAGCTCTCTCTGCAACCTTTCTTTTCTCTTTCTCGACTTTCTTTTCTCAGCTCTCTCTCTCAACCTGGCTCTCAATGTCTCCATCAAAACCTCAACTTCACCCAATTGCAGCAAATCTTCTCTCGTCCAGGCACTGATTTTTTGTTTTTCTCATGTAATTTTATTCTTTAATTGTTTTTGTTTTGTTAAGCATCATTAATAACAAGTTAGCAAGTTGAAAAGTACCTGAATGAGTACCAGTTGAAGCAGAACGGTGGGCTGAAATGCCACCCCTAGTAACATATACTTCCAGTATTTCTCAACCATTTTGGAAATAATGTGGGTTCACTTCTTTCCATAAGGAGCACTAAACATGATAAAAAATAGAACAAACAACACTTCTCACATTCACCAGCTCTACTCTTTTTCCACAATTTTGCAACGCAAAATCACAAAATTTTAACAGCAATTATGCAATTTCCACAATTTTTTAGGATGTTTTAAACTAGTCGTTCCATGCTCGTACATAAACACTCGTACTTGATTAGAAAAAGAAAGGGAAGGATTACAACAGATAAAATTGATAGAGAGAAAAGAAACGAAATGGAGAAAGGGAGGGAGAAAGAAATGAAATTTTTTATTAAATGCGCCAGTTGCAACAGGCGGTTGCAACAAGTATTTTTGATAAAATAAAGAGTTTAGGAACTTCTAATAAAAATGCCAGATTATTTCGAATATGCAATGGAATATTTGGCATCTTCGAAAATTATTTCACACGTTACAGACGACGATATCCCTCCTGCAGTGATGACAAATGGCACCGAAAAATATTTATTGCTACCCATGGGCCATGAACGTTATGCGAAGTTATGAGGGATATAAGTAATGTACGTGAATGACGTTGTTGGAAAAGGAAAGTTGCAGAAAAATTTTAGGGAAAAAGGAAAATTTTGGAGAAGAAGGAGGCAGGCCACTATGTATACGTTGAGCACTGAAGGGAAAAACATAAACCTAAGAGCACTCACAATGTGTGTTGTAAAATACAGTTGCCTTTAAAATATAAAAAAATTTGTACAAAAGTGAGCTCCAATGGATCCTTTATATCATCTTTACTTTAGATTTTGCTATAGTAATTTCGTTACATGTAGAGGATACTATTCATGGCTATAAACATTTTAAATTAATTTCTCTCTCTTCAATGGCTGATTTCCTCTATTTCTTTTAGATTTTGTAATTTCGTTGCAAGCCCCTTTGTCTCTGTCTCATTCCCACGCTTTCCTCTGTGTTGGCTGGGTGACTCTAATTTTCGGTTTATATATATAAAAACAAGACGCATATGAATAGGAAAAAAAACTGCATATGACTCAGATAAAAAATATATATATAAAAAAAAACAACTGCATGCCTCCAATCGGTTTGTATATCCTTGTAGACGTGCAACAATCCCATCGTATATACTTTGAGAATAGTTTTATTGTATAATCTTTTTTAAAAAATTAATTTATATTTTGGTTTAGTTTATAAATTTGGATGAATTTAAAACAAGACATAATTATATGACATTGTATGTGGGGAGCTATTGCTAATATAAAAAAAATATGAAGATATTATTGGTAATTAGAGAACATATTTGAAATGAATAAAAATATTAAAAAATATAATATTTAAATGATATAAAGAAAAAATAGATAAGTTGATGGATGACATATTGTAAAAATCAGTATATAAAATAAAAAAGTGAGTTTTGATGATGTATTTTAAAGGATAGGATGAAGAATCCATTGTGAGTGCTCTAAGTGAAATAGTGTGGCAGCACACACTTCACATTTTTTTTAAAGAAATGGGTTGAGCTGGGTAGAAATGGGTTGGATATTACAATCTCCCATGGTTCTAACTCAATCACTTCTAATCCAAGTTATCATCCTTATTGTTATCTCTCGTAATCATTTCTTAACACATGTGGAGGGGATAAAATATCTCAAGCCCAATATGACCTTCCAAGCTCAGCCTAAGGGTGGGGTTCTTATCAGGAGAAAAATGACTAAGGAGTAAAGGAGATGACAAAAGGTTGAAGAAAAGAAAGTGTGTCTATAACACCTTGCTCTCGAAGATTAATAATAAAGTTATTCTTTTAAAGATTTGGGGAGCTCGAGTGCTCCTACTAACCTAAACTTAAAAATATTTTCTTTTATTATGAAGGAAGTGCCAAGTACAAATATTCCTTGTAATAAATAGAGTTGTTTTTTTTATTAAAATACCGAAATCATAAATGAGAGTGTATGGAAGCATTTATTAAAATTTTTCAAAATCTGTGCCATAAAAACCATAACTTAAAATCTCTGTATATGATCTAGGTTACTGTCATGCCTCCCTAGACTAAGTCCCTTCCTGCAGCTCTATCTTCATAAATATTTTGACTTGTGATGGTTTAAAAACATAAAACAACTCAAATGAGTCGATGATTAATAAGAAACTCATCATAATGTAAACACAATAAACATAAGGTTTTCTTAAAAATTTTCATGCTGAGAATTAAAATCATGATTGTTCATACTCATGCTTATACTATGCATGACTTGTCTTGATTTGTTTGAATTAATTGACTAATATGATTTATCTGACTGATTTGACTGGCCAACACACTTAACCCTGTATGCGAGGTTGTGCACTGGCCTCACGTCCCGCAGCAGTAAATGGAGCCGCTGATAGTATTCTGGCATACTATGGTAGACCACACTTGAGTCTGTGGCTTGCACATCCACCCTGAAATTACATTGGTACCATGTATCTGAATGACCATCTAATTAAAGTATTTTGATCTTATCTGATTTTATGAAATCTTATGTGTCTTATGCAGCGTGAAATGCATGGATGCATAATACATACATAACTAATATGTGGAATGAAATATAATGAATGGCGTGCATGCAAATATCATGACATGCGTGGTACGTAAACATTGGCTTCCAAAGAACTGGCCTTAATAATAATACATATAACTAGCTAACGTATGTTAATCCTAATTTATGATCAAGCTACTTACCTTGTACTGTTGCTTCCTAAAATTTTCGACACAAAATCGATCACGGTGTGATCAAGGGATGACGATGGTTATAAGTAGGAGGGAGGAAGAGGCAATGATGGCCTTGTCGTGTTTCATGGTGGGGAAGATGAGTAGTGGCGGAACCAAGAATTTGTTGTAGGGGCCGAACAAAGCTAAAATTATAATAAAATATTTTTTATTCTATTTCTGAGTCAAAATAATCTATAAGATCAAAATTATTTTGTACGGGGGCCAAGATAACTTTTTAGAGAGGGGCCAACACAATATGAGATTAATATAATCCTATTAAATTATATAAAATTAATATATATATTTTTTTTCAAACTTTGGAGGGGCCATGGCCCCCCTGCCCCTTCATAGGTCTGCCATTGGAGATGAGGTTGCGGCATGCTAAAGGTAAAAAGAGAGCTAAAAACAAAAAAGTCTAGGCTTGAAAAGATAACTGCACGTACAGTGAACGAGACTATTTATAGGATGATATGAGTTGAGTTTGGAAATTTTAAGGTGGATAGGATTTTAGAATTATAATCCTAGTGTATTTGAAATTAAAAACATATTCTAGTAGTTCATTTAATGTAGGATTGAGAGTGACTGAGACTGTATAAGGAATTTCAATCAGTAATGATTTTAAATTGAAACAAACTACTAATGGCTGAGCTTTAAACTTTAAAAGGAGTCTAATTTGTTTAATAAATATTGAATGGGATTTAACCTAGTTATTGAGTCTAATTAAAACTCCTAATCAACCTCAATAATTTATAGCTTGTGGGTTTATCCAATATCGCCCATTAAATATAATTTAGGCCCAAAAAAATTATCAACATTTCGATTTTAGAATTATTGGACCTAGTTGTTACAAACTCTCATCCTTATAAATATTCCCTTCTCAAAATTTGCTAGACCTCAAGCCACCTACATAGTTATCCGTTACATCCTTTCCATGTCTCTATGTAAAACTCAATAATGAGTTCAATCGAAAGCCTGATCATAATTTTCCAAGCCAATTTTCTAAAATCCACCAAAATAGTAAATAAATCTCCACATAACGTGATAGATAAAACTCTCCATAAAATAATAGACTCTCTGCATGAAATAATAACCTCAATAAATAGTAATTTAGAACTCTCCAAAATTTGGATCCTAAATCTTACAACTAGTACTTGACGATCAAATCGCGTTATTTATAGAACATCAGATTACCACCAATCATCCCAAATTACCATACTTCATATATAAATCTATGTCAAATGCATTCATGTTACTTGTATGGAAGCTTAGATGCTATTATGAAGAAGATGGGTATGAGGGAAGCCAGTTTCTTTCCAACCAACAAAGTTGCAGACGATGATGAAGTGAAGCTTTACCAAATGGGAAAGTTCAATTTTGCTGCGTCCAACATTTTTCTTGTTCCTATGGTTGCTATAATAATCTTAAACATGGTTGCCTTCGTTGGTGGACTTCTCAGAGTCATGTTTGTCGGCGATTGGGACAAGATACTTGTGCAAGTTTTCATCTCATGCTATATCTTAATCATGAATTTCCCACTAATCGAGGGGATGATGATAAGGAAGGACAAGGGACGTATTCAACCATCGGTCACTCTATTGTCTGCGATTGTATCAATTATTTTCTCTTTTTTAGGATCTATTATTATCTCAATTGTTAGCTGAGATAGTAGAGTACTACTATGTAGCTCGTGTTTATTTTGTATTGATCATGTCAACCAGCCAAATCTTGGAATGTATCCAAGGATCTCCCTCTGTTATTAGAGACTCCCTCCAAATCTTATTATTTATATTGTTGTGAATAAAGCTCAGGATGATTAATTATAATAAGGTTTGGCTTACCTCTTGAGAAAACAGGATGATTAACTTATTTCTCTCTTAAAACAATATTTATCTATTTATTTTTCGAACAGGACATACCCAGTAAATTTTAAATTGGATGTAAGTCAAACCCATTAAAATAAATAAAAAATTCAAGCAATCTCTTTATCAAAAACACTTTTTGTATATATAAAAAAAGACACATATATATATATATAAAGAGTATATCTAGTAATTACAAGGTTGAAGTGTACATGTGTTATGCGGCCTTTGTTAAAAAAAAATGGGTTATACTAAAAAAGGGTATTTCTTTTTACATTTGTTTTATGATGGGTCTACTTTTTTATAAAACGATTATGTGATATCTGTATATTTGAAATTTGTACAAATTATTACTCATATTTTAATAGGGGGCTTCTTTTATGTAATCTATTTAATTGGTTGGCTTCCCCTAATGCGAGTACAAGCCTAAAGTGTCATTATAAGAAAAACAAGTATTTGTGATAAAAATAGACTTATTTTTACAAAAAATAGCTGGTCACAATTAAATAGTTATCATGTTCAAGCCTCTTGCGTCTTTTGTAAATAAAAGGACTGCGTAAAATTTGTATATTTGAAACTTGTACAAATTATTACTCATATTTTAATTGGAGACATCTTTTATGTTGTCTATTTAATTGGTGAGAAATGATACAAAGAAGTTTTACACCACACATGTAACGCTCCCAATTTTTAAATATTGGAAGTGATTCCATTGACCTAAAAAATGGTAACTTAATCAACAAAAATAAAAAGAGCTAAAAACTTTCATATATAAGTTGAGTTCAAAACATTAAACTAACTCAAACTTATCGTACATAAAAACAACACCAATTAAAGTTTAGATTATTCCATAATGACACTTTTTCTATCACTGTTATTCTAACCCTTTCACATGTCATCTAAGTCCTCGTTTCGTCTTGCTCCTCTTTGACATCTGTAAAGTAAAACTTTGCAGATGGAAGGTAAGTTCACAGCACGGTAAGTAGGGATGGTTAAGCCTGTTGTGACATATGAGCCTCATAAAACTAAACTGATAAACAAAAAGAAATGATAACTGAAATCATGATAACACCGGGAAATAAAATTTTTATACCGTGTAAACACACTTCCAAAAATTCCTCCATAGGAAAACTACCCCTTCAAGGTAGCTAATAACCATCCTTCCCATAAAACTCTTTTTCGTTGGGATCCACACCTTTTCAATATTTTTTGGTGTAGTTATCTTTTTTTCTTTTTCCTTCTTATTAATTAGGGTCTACATTTTCTCATTGTCCTTTAGTATAGTTATCATTTCCATACATTTCTCTTTGAGCGGGTCTACATATTCTCAAAGTCATTCAGGATAGGTTTGGGGAATGGGATGATATTTTTTAATTTTGGATGAGAGTTTAAAATATTATTATTGTTATGGTATTTGAAAAAGTTGAATTGGAATTTGAAAAAAATTAAACTATTTATTATATTTTGTGTAGAAGTTTAGAAAAATTGTAATCATGAGATGAGAATCTCATGCCCCAAACATATAAGTGTAGTTATTCTCTCAAACATAATTTTGTAACGGTACCATACTATCATAAAATCTATATATCCTTTCACATAACTATATTTTACATAAAGTATCTATAAATATGCCGTGGCTACTTACGTACAAGTTTATGATCAAGTCACACATTTCGTGATATAACAATTTACTTTGAGATATTCTAACATTTTTATGCAATGCAAAATAATTTTTTGAACTGTACATGCTTCAAATAAAATAAAGAGTTTAGAAACTTCTAATAAAAATGCCAGATTATTTCGAATATGCAATGGAATATTTGGCATCTCTGAAAATTATTTCGCACGTTACAGACTGAAAAGGGAGTGGTTCTACCTAACACAACACCTAGAGGGGGTGAATATGTGTAGTTTGATTTTTCTGGTCTAACAATAATATTGACAAGCAAGCAATCAAACAATAAAATAAATCAAACAAATAATCAACACAGAGATTTGATCACGAAGTGGAAACTCATTTGAAGAACCTCTTCAAAATCTAAAACCACTCCGGATGTAAGACACCACCTCAAATCCACTATAGAAAATAAGTTTGTTGCAACCAATTTAGTGACACTCACAAAACCTTTGAAGTTTCTAAACTTGGACTGCAACACCACGAGCGACCCACTCGATCTCTACACGCATGTAGTGCCGGAACTCCGACCTTTCTATAGCTTCCACAAGAACCTATTGATCTCTACAGCAATAGCAGCTCCGAAAACCTTCCGGCCAATGGACTCAACGGCCAATGGACTCAACTGTGTTTATATCTCGAGTGTGATTTAGTGGAGATATATTTTTCAAGAGATTCAACTTTGAATGTGGGGAAAAGTTTCTCTCTAATACTCTTGGAAAGGGGGCTCTATTTTAGCTCTAATTTGCCACACCAAAGAATGAACAAAAAATTCCCTTTTATACTTCCCAAGAAAGAGGTGCTCAAACCTAAAAATAAATTAGGTTTCCAAAACATTGGCTTGAGCGGAGTTGACCGAACTCTCTAACTTGAAGTTCGCTTGAGCGAAATGTCGAGCCATGTCAAGCCAACTTCCTGCACACTTCCTGTATGTGTTATGCTTGAGCTAATTGAGCTCACTTGACCCCCTTTTCACTAAGACACACTTCAACACTTGCTACAACACAATCTTACAAAGGTTTTCACAAGAATATGCCAATCAACTAATTTTTTCCCTCAACGCAGACGACGATATTCTGCTACGGTGATGAAAAATGGTGCCGAAAAATATTTATTGCTACCCATGGGCCATGAACGTTATGTGAAGTTATGAGGGATATAAGTAATATACGTGAATGACGTTGTTGGAAAAGGAAACTTGCAGAAAAATTTTAGGGAAAAAGGAAAATTTTGGGGAAGAAGGAGGCGGGCCACTATGTATACGTTGAGCACTGAAGGGAAAAACATAAACCCAAGTGAAACAGTATGGCAGCACACACTTCACATTTTTTTTAAAGAAATGGGTTGAGCTGGGCAGGAATGGGTTGGATATTACAATCCCCCCTCCTTATAAAACTTTCGTACTCGAAATTTGGTTAACAAGTAACAATCTCCCATCGTTCTAACTCAATCACTTCTAATCCAAGTTATCATCCTTATTGCTATCTCTAGTAATCATTTCTTAACACATGTGGAGAGGATAAAACATCTCAGGCCCAATATGACCTTCCAAGCCCAGCCTAAGGGTGGAGTTCTTATCAGGAGAAAAGGGACTAAAGAGTAAAGGAGAGGACAAAAGGCTGAGAAAAAGAAAGGGTGTTTATAACACCTTGCTCTCTAAGGTTAATAATAAAGTTATTCTTTTAAAGATCTGGGGAGCTCGAGTGCTACTATTGACCTAAACTTAAAAATATTTTCTTTTATTATGAAGGAAGTGCCAAGTACAAAGATTCCTTGTAATAAATAGAGTCATTTTCTATTAAAATATTGAAATCATAAATGAGAGTGCATGGAAGCATTTATTAAAATTTTTCAAAATCTATGCCATAAAAATCATAACTTAAAATCTCTGTATATGATTTAGGTCACTGTCACGCCTCCTTGGACTAAGTCCCTTCCTGCAACTCTATTTTTATAAATATTCTGACATGTGGTGGTTTAAAAATATAAAACAACTCAAATGAGTTGATGATTCAATAAGAAACTCATCATAACGTAAACATAATAAACATAAGGTTTTTATAAAAAATTTCATGCTGAGAATTAAAATCATGATTGTTCATACTCATGCCTATGCATAACTTGTCTTGATTTGTTTGAATTAATTGACTGATCTGATTTATCTGATTGATCTGACCTACCAACACACTTAACCCTATATGCGAGGTTGTGCACCGGCCTTACGTCCCGCAGCCGTAAATGGAGACGCTGATAGTATTCTGGCATACTATGGTACACCACGCTTGAGTCCGTGACTTGTACATCCACTCTGAAATTACATTGGTACCATGCATCTGAATGACCATCTAATTAAACTATTTTGATCTTATCTTGCACTTGATCTTATGAAATTTTACATGTCTTATGCAACGTGAGATGCATAATACATACATAACTAATACGTGGAATGAAACATAATGAATGACGTGCATGCAAATATCATAACATGCGGGGTACGTAAACATTGGCTTCCAAAGAACTGACTTTGATAATAATATATATAACTAGCTAACGTATGCTAATCCTAATTTATGATCAAGCTACTTATCTTGTACTGTTGCTTCCTAAAATTTTTGACACAAAATCGATCACGGTGTGATCAAGGGACGACAGTGGTTATAAGTAGGCGGGAGGAAGAGGCAATGATGGCCTTGCCGTGTTTCATGGTGGGGGAGATGAGCAGTGGTGGAATCAAAACTTTGTTGTAGGGGGGTTGAACAAAACTAAAACTATAATAAAATATTTTTTATTCTATTTCTGAGTCAAAATAATCTATAAGATCAAAATAATTTTGTAGAAGGAGGCCAAAATAATTTTTTAAAGAGAGGGTTAACACAATATGAGATTAATTTAATCCTATTGAATCATATAAAATTAATATATATTTTTTTTCAAACTTGGGGGGCCATGGCCCCCCTTGCCCCTTCATAGGTCCGCCGCTAGAGATGAGGTTGCGGCATGCTAAAGGTAAAAAGAGAGCTAAAAACAAAAAAGCCTAGGCTTGAAAAGGTAATTGCATGTACAGTGCATGAGACTCTATTTATAGGATGATATGAGTTGGGTTTAGAAATTTTAAGGTGGATAGGATTTTAGAATTATAATCCTAGTGTATTTGAAATTAAAAACATAGTCTAGTAGTTTATTTAATGTAGGATTGTGAGTGACTAAGACTGTATAAAGAACTTCAATAAGTAATGATTTTAAATTGAAACAAACAACTAATGGCCGAGCTTTAAATTTTAAAAGGAGTCTAACTTGTTTAATAAATATTGAATGAGATTTAACCTAATTATTGAGTCTAATTAAAACTCCTAATCAACCTCAATAATTTATAGCTTGTGGACTTATCCAATATCGCCCATGAAATATAATTTAGGTCTAATAAAATTATCAACATTTCGACTTTAGAATTATTGGACTTGGTTGTTACAAACTCTCATCCTGATAAAATTCCATCCTCAGAATTTGCTAGACCTCAAGCCACCTACATACTTATCCGTAACATCCTTTCCTTGTCTCTATGTAAAACTCAATAATGAGTTCAATCGAAAGCCTGATAATAATTCTCCAAGCCAATTTTCTAAAATCCACCAAAATAGTAAATAAATCTCCACATAACGTGATAAATAAAATCTCCATGAAATAATAGACTCTCCACATGAAATAATAACCTCAAGAAATAGTAATCTAGAACTCTCCAAAATTTGGATTCTAAATCTTACAACTCGTACTTGACGATCAAATCGCGTTATCTATAGAACATAAGATTACCACCAACCATCCCAAATTACCATACTTCATACATAAATCTATGTCATAACTTTAAAATCCACTAAATTCATTCCTAATTTTCTCATATAAAACTCCACAATATATAAGACTATTTCCTCATGAACATATGCACCATTAATCTTAAAAGCAAAACTTCCTAACCTCACCTTTGGAAACTTCCATATCTCACGTGCTAAAGCTCTTTCACGTAGTAGCTAGGTGTATGCATTTAGAAATATATTTGAAACTTAATCAAAACAACAAAACAGTAACAATTCAAAATACTTATGGCTGAGCAGGACATGCCTTGGGGAGACTTTGACCTCAATTGTTTTTTTTT
>QEOT01004224.1:0-15401 GCA_003123785.1 Pterocarya stenoptera
GGCAGGGTTTCTGCGGCGGGTATGTGCCGGCTAGGTGTTGGCGTTGTGCTTAATTTGTGCTTAATTAATTTATGGGTGTGGTGTTTCTGTGGACTGTGTGGTTAGAGTACTGTGGCTAGATCAAGTCCGGCCGTATATATGTTTGTAGTAGTGTTGGATCTGTCACAAGTAAAGATGGATCATCAGGCTGTACTGGTGTGGTTTTTGGTCGGAATAATTATGTGCATATTCGGTTGTCGTTTGGAGGTTGACCGTTCTTGGTGTGGCTATATAGAAGGCCGGCTGGCCGGGAGTCTACTTTTTGTGTTAGATCTGATGTTAGATTTATTTGGAGATCCATATGATTTGCATCATGTCCTTGTCAATATCTCTTAATTTCTTCGTGTTTTTATGCCTGTTATGCAGAAAGATAGCATAAAGCTGTGTAGTACTACTACTGCACGCAGCCATATATAATGGCAGAGAGACCTCAGTCATGATATTGCATGAAAGAATATATAAGTAGCTCTAGATTTTTGAAATCTATTATTTCAGTCTACCGACGGTGTGGATCAAGAACAAAATACCATTGTAGAAATTATTGTAGTTTATTTTTAATTGCAAATTTTAGTTAATATATAAGCTGCCACCGAGCCTAGAATCTTAAAAAAAGATAATAACACAATGATCAACGACTAATCATCTTCAAGGATTAATCTACATGAATTGATTCCGCATATATATAGCTTATGGAGTAAGCTGCATGCTAATTAACTTTATCTAATTTCTTTTTTAAGTAAGTCTTAATTACAATAATTGACTTGTAATCTACAGTACTACCCTTTTGTCATATTAAGTTTGCTTGCGCATGCGACAAGAATTACTTGTCCAACAAATAATCTTACCCAAGCAACGGTATGCGCAATGTCTGCTTAACATGATGATATGCTAAACGTGAGCTTTCATATGAACAAATTTGTAGGGATGCTACTACCAGTTCTATATGGAAATTAAGGGTTTGTACTGTCTCCATTCCTGCCCTCGCCCCAAAGCGGGGAACTATATACATATATAAAACTAGTCATGAGGAGTTAGATTGCATAACAATTCGTAACGCAAACAAAAGATGGCAAAAACCAATACAAACAAAACAACAAAATTAGAATGTCAAAGCCAAATCACAATTTTAAAAATCGAACTTGGGTTTTTCAAATCACAAAACCCAAAAAAATGTTTCCAAGACCTAAGCTAATTAAATATGTAGAAGTGATCGATGCCAAAGGTTGTCCATCCAAATCCAATAGCTTGACAAAGACTACGAAGACAACGATCGAGAGAGCCAGAGGTGGTGGCGACTAGCGATCGAGCCACTAGGCTAGCTAGAGACTAGGGGTGTAAAAAAATCGATCAAACCGGCCGAGACCGACCCGGACCATGCCATTGGAGTACGGAACTAGCTGAAACCAGCAGAGAACCGGTCGGCAGGTGCTAGAAATAAGTTGAAACCGACATTGGCCAGTTTGGTTCCGATTTGAACTTGGTTCAAACCGCCGAACTGGCCGATTATATATATATATATTATATCTTAAGTAAAACAACGCCACACATATCGTTTAGAAAAAAAAAAATTAGAATGAAATGACATTATTTGGTTTAATACACCAAACAACATCGTTTCAATCTAGGGTTTAATACCCCATTCCCTTCTTCTTCTTCTTCCTCCTCTCCTTATTCTCACTCTCTCTGCTCTCTCACATATATAGGGGTGTCAAATCGTATTAACGGGTCGTGTTCGTGTCGTGTCAACGTATGTATATTATATTATACTATATGGGGCCATCCGAACACGACCCATTAATATAACAGGTTGACATGACACGACACGTTAGTAAATACTACGAAATAGGTTAACACAACACGACTCAATCAGTTTCAACCCGTTTATGTAAATGGATTGAACAGACCTAAAATTAACCCGTTTAACCTAATTAAGTTTAACATAATTTTATATAAATGTTAAAATCACAATATCCATAAAAAAAAATCTAAAACTAACTATAAGTCCAAAATTACAATCCAAACAATAAAATATCGAAATTAAAATTTCAACAATTTTACTTTTACGTATAAGGGTATAATTGTAATGTTAGCTTTTTTTAATGAGTCATAACGGGTTAAACGGATTGACCCATTATTAACCCGTTAAGCATCTTGTCTTAACAGGCCAACCCGTTTTGACCAAAACCCATCAAGACTAAACTCAAACTCGCTATTATTGTGTCGTGTTCATGTTGGGTTAACGGGTCATGTCACATATTATTACGCCTACTCACGTAGAGGCGCATCTCTCTCTCTCTCTCTCTCTCTCTCATCGTGACACCGAACCATCTCTCTCTCTCATCGCACGGTTGCACTTCCCATTTCTGAGTTTCGAACCATTCACGACGCCAAAGGGATACCGATGACCGGCCGAGATCACGCCGGTTTCGGCCGATTTTATCCATGTATATAAGTTGTTGGTTCAGTTTCGGTTGTGGACCGAAATAGTCGGTTTTCACCCCTACTTAGTAGAGAATCAGGGTTTTGAGAGCCAAAAACAAAAAAACAAAAACAAAACAAAACCCAACCCGTGTATTAATCATCTCCACCCGTTTTCAATCTGATAATATATAGTACTTTATGAACTAGTCACACATTAATTGATCCAACTTAATAGGGAGAAAAGATCACCATGACCGTTCCACAAATCAATAATATTATACCAAACTGCATTATATATTAATATTCGATAGAACCAAATCAATAATATTATACCAAGCTGCATTATTAATATTCGATAGAACCAACTTGTTGCAACATGCTCGTAGCATCCAATTACGTCATGCACATAATTAAAAAGTGCAGTACTAGTCTCTCATGAACTAGATGATCCAACACATAATTCCGACAGGCTCATCTCTTGTTAGGCAACTTATATAAATTAATATTATAAGGTCGTTACTTAACTTGTCAAGATATATATATATATTTATATACAAGGTTTATGAAATTAAGTACTGGAGAGCTCAATTAGTACTCTAATTAAACTACGCCAGGTAGTAGATCATGTTTCTCTTGAGTGTGATAGCTAGATTTACTACATATATATGCATACATATATAATATATATGTATATTTATTTTGGTGGGTTAATTTCTTTATATAATTGATGATCTAGCTATCAGTGACTCATGTATATATCAGAACTTTGTGTACGATCAGAGAACCTCTACCACCTCCACTTTCTTGAATTACATTACAATCGATGCATGATCTATTTATAATATATCATACGTTCCTTAATATTGTTGACCTAGCTAGCTATTTAGTTTCTCCAACCTTGATCAAGTGATCGATGATCTATTAATTAGCTAGGTCAGAAATTCGATGCACGTACCTATGGGCTAGAATTCTCGAATTCAGGATTATATATATATATATATTTATATAATATCGATTTTCTCAACTAAAAACCTCATGAGAACGTTAACGTTGTTGATAAAACCAAGATCAGATAAAAAACGCCAAGCTAATTAAGCAAAACAAAAGGCCGTTTACAAGGACAAGTTCTTCTTACTTTTCGCCATCTAAAGTAAAGTGGAATTATATGCAGGTTATACAAATATATATCATGTTGCGCGCGCGCAGGATTCGGCCTTGCCCAAAGCAAGAACGAAAGGCCTACAAAATAAAAGAAATAAAACAAAAAGGTCAGATATAACATGCATGATATCGTGGTAACGAAGATATATGCTCTTGTGGTCCAGTGTTGATAAATGGGATTTGGTGTTTTAAGGTACCATATTAGGCGTAAACTTTATTATAAAATGTGGTCCCGTTAGTACTACTCATGAGAATTTTTATCTTTCTGTCCAAAATTTATGCATCTCAGTCTCCTTAACAGAGAACTGCTGGGGACCAATTGGTCTGCATATTGCAACCTCCCAATATTAATTTCAAGTTCAAAACAATTCGGTCCTAGCTTTGCCATCCTCGTGGATCGACTAGCTGCATGAATTCTGGAGACCATTTACAGTACATACCATGACATGATGACAAACCGCCCATCAAAAATATAAATTAATTCAACATAAATTAAAGGGGTACGTACGTACGCACTAGGATATTTAATATTTTAGAAAATAGAAAAAAAGGACGGGAACATATATTACAATTATTTAGTACAATATATAATCCAGAAATTTTCATATTTTTATCCTAGCTATATGCATGCCAGGATTATGGCATGTCTTCATGCGCAACAACCTATAGTAGTAGTAGTTGGAGGTTAGAAACTAAGGTCGGATACAAAAACGGTTTCATCTCATCTCATCATTACAATTTTTTCTAATTTTCGTACAAAATATAATAGACAATTCAAAATTTTAAAATACTAATAATATTAAAAAATAATATCCTATAGAGACACTCATTTCTCCTCATAAAAGACCTAATAGGAGGAGTGGTGTAACTCTTTATAAAGCCCAGAATGAGTTTGTTCCTAAACCATATGGGACTTCTCAATACGCCCCCTCACGTGTGGGTTGGTATTTTCAATACCATCATCGTGAGTAAGTCGTAGGAACTCATCGCCGGTCATATGTTAACTTGTTCTGATACCATATAGAAACATTCATTTCTTCCCATAAAAGACCTAATAGGAGAATTGAGGTAACTCCTTATAAAACTCAAGATGAGTTTGTCTATAAGCCGTGTGGGACTTCTCAATATATCCTAACAATTTATATTTTCTTCAACTTTCATCTAAAATTATCTTATCTCATATGATCTCACTATCTAAACAAGCCTAAACCATGTGAAAATTCCTGATCTGATCTATGCTATTCTTATATATGTACGTACGATCCATGGGGCCTCGACTTGGACGAAGGCATTCAAGAATCGATGAAGCTACTAAAATTGGAGTACTACTCTAGGATTTATCCGATTAGGGGGAGAAAAGAAGAAACATTAACTTGTTCTTAATCTTGTAGACCACATAATAATCTTTTTTCCTTCCGTTTTTCTAGTTGGGGTAGCTAGCTAGTTATTATATATATATTTATATATATATATGTATATGCATGTGCATGGTTTCTATTTTTTAAAACGAGAAATGCTTTAACCACAAAAAGATTATATAAAAGTAAATTCACAAGCTAATGTGATTTGATGTAGTATATTAGATTATAAAACTATTTTATTGTAATATAGATCTGACATATCATATCAAACTATGCCAATAAATTTATAAATTTACTTTTATAAAACTCTCTTTATATTTGCCGCACTTCTATTTTAAGATACCAATCAAAATCACAAGGGGAGCTTCTGTCCATGACACTAGAGTTTGGGGGAGCCCCCCCCCCCCGCCCCGGCTGCACCTTCCATACCCCTGATCTCACAAGTGATCGTGACACGCCGGCCCTTAGAATCAGGGCCGGCTCATCCATTAGGCCACTTAGGCAATTGCCTAAGGCCCCTAATGGAAGAAGTCCCCCAAAAAAGATATAAGAATAATTTTTTAAAAAAAATATATGTATCTAATAAAAAATTTTAATTAACTCAATAAGAATGAAAATATAAACAAGATCAAATAGATGTTATATCATTATTAGTTTTTAAAAATATCATATATAAAAGTTATTTTACCTATTTTCCTTCTAAGAATACACTTCTCTTTCCTCATTATTAGTTTAATATATAATTAATGTGAAAATTATAAATAAAAAAATTTAATTTTTCAGTATTCATAAAAAATTTTGTATAATCCTTTGAAGAGGCAAGGGCCTACTTTTTTTCAAATGTGTAAGTTGTTTTAGAACTTTATTGACAATAATGATGATAATTGTGTCTAAAAGTATAAAGTACTTGTAAAACTATATTTGATAAAATTCTCTCTAAATCAAAAATTTTCTAATAAAGATTAAGTCAGTTATTAATTGAAAATGTGGTATAAAATCTTAATCAATAATTTTACTTTACAAAATGATAGGAATTATTTTTAAATAAAAATATAATATAAAAATAAATTTATTTAATTTTACCTAAAAAAAAAAAAAAAGCCTCCCTCTAAATTTTAACCTTAGGCCCCACAACATATTGAGCCGGCCCTGCTTAGAATCTGCTCGATGGGTTGCTTAATTCATGCGTACCATGATGATGACATTTCTTAATTGTAATAGGACTACCACTACTGCAGGGAATGTTGCTGTTCGTCAGCGGAACCAAAAGCTTTAAAAGGAAAATATTTGTATGCACACCAAATGTGGACCCTTTTTTTTATTATTAAAAATTAGTGACTACTAGTATAAATTTATAATCTTTTTTAAATATTTAAAAAATGTTGGTAAAAAAGAAAAAAAAAATACAATTGCACTAGATCAGGCATATTTAGAATGCACATTTTGTGTGCACCGTAGTATTGTTCTTTATAATAATAATAATAAAGCTGCCTACAGTACATATATATCAACGTTCCCCCTAATCATCATGATCATCAATATTTTATCGGGGAGTGCTACTCCCACCAACAAAGGATATCGATCGATCGAGATGTGTATCGAATAGTATAAATATATATATATATATTTTTTAACGAATGTGGGTATTTAAAAAAATATTAAAAAAACACACACATATTCGGTATCTTTGATGGATGGACAAAGCATTTTCCATATTTTAATACTCGTACTGCATATATGCTGATTCTCACAAAATTTAGAAAATGATCATTAATATCTTTATCATGATCATCAATGACTGATCTATTTGTGTCATGATTTTGATCGTCGATCTACAAGTAATTATTTCATCATGCATTGATCGATGATGCCTACAAAAATAGATCATGAGACTCCACACGTGCGGTAGATCAAGTGAATGACTTTAAGACACACGTTTAAGGAAAAGAAAAATTATAAAATAAGAGAAAGTAAAGTTTTTTGTGGTAGCTAGATTAATAGAAGTAGTTCACGTGTGTAGCGGGCTACCTAGCTATGATCAATATATATTATAAGTACCCCCCAATTTACACAAACTATAAAGTAATGCATGATCCTTAATAAGACATATATATGATATATGATATATGAAGGAATGATCCAAAATAGGCATGAAAGAGAAGAATGGAGGAGCACTCTAATTATAGTACTCATTTGTCTAATTCCCATCGATCTGTCAATTTCTTAATTTCTAAAGTTAGAATATTAATGATTTTGTCACTAAGTGATCATCAAGAAACCTCTTAATTAGTAATTAATAAATTATTTCAGTTTGTGATGATTTACTAATAGAGAAATGATAGTTGCAGTCGTAAGTGCGCAAACACCGTATAATCATTTAAAAAAATGAAAATATAAAACTCATATAAAAAAAAAATTAATTTTTTTAATAATAAATTACACTATTTTTTAAAATAAATTCACTACACTTACGCATTTAACGATCATATGTGCTATTAGTCTTACTAATATTAGTAAGGGATGAGGTAAGTGCTCCCGTCACTTCTGGTTTTAGTGGAATAGTACTGTACATGGCGTGTTGCTTTGAGGAAAGGCCAGCAGTGTGGGGGGGCCTGCCACTTTTTTTTTTTTTTTAAATTTTTTTTCTTATTTTTCTCACCCTCACAGGACCCTGCCGTCTAAAAACACATGATAGTAAAATAGAATATTTTTGTAAAGTGCGTTACTTTTATATTATATTTTATAATATTTGTTATTTTAAAATATAATTATAAAATATGTTAGGAAAAGTATTGTATATTTATCATTTTTAAAAAATATAATCATCTATCCGTAATATTTCCCTTTTTTATGGAATAATATTGCAAATGATTTGGATAAATAATAATAATTGGACCTATTTTGACAATAATAATTGGATAGAATATGAATATTCCCATATAGTTGCGCATATAAATTAAAGGACATCCATGCATAAATATAAATATATAAATATACGTACGGTTTAATTGAGGGCGTAGGATTATTTGCGTTAGATTCACGAGGGGGCTGTTGATTCAGCTAAAAGGGAGGGGCTGTTCAATCTGTTGGCAGAGGTCTAGTAAATAGAGCAAAATGTAAGATGTTTCTTTGATGTGATCATAAGGACATGCCACGCGTCAGTGAAATGGACGTGTCGCATATGTTTATGCGACACATATGCTTGCCGAGCTTCTGTTCCGTGCTCATGGCCACCTGACACTCTAGTACCATGTCCGCCTTTGTGTCTTTTCTCTCACACCCGTAATTACTTAGTTATTTATTTATTCGTTAATTCGGGTTTAATTTGCCACGGCAACTTTAAAATCTAACGGCTTTAATTTTTTCTTGAGAAACTCTTTAATTCCCGAACATGACAAACCGAAAAAGTCAAGCAAAGATTGTTTTGGAATATACTTTCGGCCCTTTTGGTTAATTTAACGGTAACAAATAAGCGGACCAAGTCATGATTACCTGGGCCTAGACTGTGAAAATAGTGCAGAAAAATAGGCTTGGGCTGTACTTGTACTTAAGATAATGGCCTGGTTCCAGGCCTGACTTAATTGGGCAAATATAGTGCACTACACTTCTTTTTTGGGGGCATTGATAATTGTTTTTTAATAAGCAAACATTCATAAAAAACTATCAAACATTCTATTTATAAGTACGTGTAAATAATTTAATTTAGAAAAATAAATTTTAAAATTTAAATATAATAAATTAAATTTTATTATTTAATTATTAATATAGATGATGTGGTTTACGCACAACTTAAAAATAAAATAACTTCAAAACTATATATCAAGATCAGCAAACTTTAAGTAGTATGGCTGAAACCACAGCCTTATGATAATTACGTGTCTTAAAACCAAAATAATATCTCGACTCCGGCCCGGACTTGGGGGTTTACGAAACATTATTATATATAAACTCCATACATGCCTTTGCCTCGTGGCTAAGAGTTCCATAATGCTTAGAAAATCGGTCGGTGCCGTTTTTATGTCAATATAGGCTACAAATGCAGATCAAACCATTTAGATATTGCCAACAACAAAAAGCAAATACTTGGTAGCTAGGTAGGTAAATTAAAAAAGCTGCAGGTAGCGCTTGGCACATTGGCCTAATTAAAGCATCCACCCTGGGATAAACCCATTGATTTGTTGGGCATGGCTTGTTGCAGTTATCTGCTCTGAACCAGATGCATTATACCTGTGTCCAGAAAGGAATTAATTATGACAGGCAGGAAGAAGATATTATATTGTGAATCATTTTGATGTTGAAATGAATTGAGTAGTACTAATTATGGTGTTAATTTGAATGTTTACCCCATCTGCAATGTGGGATTGCAATCTATGGGCTGGAAGAACCCCTGAGTTTGAGGATTTTGAGGACCATATGAGTAACTTTGCTCCCCGCCTTCCCATGATTGTCGAAGGTGATTTCTTGAACAAATCTCATCCAGCTGCCAAGAAATAAATTTTAAAGCATATTTGTGTGGTCAACAATCGTGTTGATATCAGGGAATTAAATACACAATGGCAGTACTCTAGGATAGCAGCTGCCTGCATTATTGAACAGGATATTATAAGGCTGGACAGTTAAGCAGCAGTGTCTGTTGAAGAGCAGGGTAAGTCACAGTGACGACATATATGCTGGCATGGGAAGTGAAAAGTGAGCAAGTATATTCCTGCAATGTAATGGGTTTTCTCGGAAGTTTTCATCTTTCATGCTTTTCGAAACCCAAGAAATTCTCCCAAAATAAAACTTGGATGTTTACTCATGAAGGGGTAAGGCAAATTAAAAAGGAATGACGGAAAAAGATGATAGAGCCTTCAATGTCTACGCAATTCATTAAATTAACTTTCAAATGGCTCCTGAAAAAGATCATCTCCGCGAACGCAAGCTGAAGAAAGAAGCAGTGAAGAAGCAAATCATGCAGAGAGTGCTCCTTCCACATATTCATGCAGCTTAGTTAATTGACCGCTTGTGAACCAGCTAGCGCCTTTCATGATTAAAATGAACCAGACAGTAATTACCTTGATCGTCAAAGCTCTGTTTGATTCCAGTAATAATTGTTCCTGTACTTAACCAGCAGCTTGTTAAGATTAGAAGCAAAGTAAAGAGGATTAATATATATCATTTTTGTCCCAAATCAGCGCACCTTATTATGGAGATCAGAAAGCTGGTCTAGCATATGCTGCGTCTGCAAAGAAAATTAGAAATAATATACGTCAGCGAGCTCCACTCAGTACTTGACGCTGGAAATATTATACGTACTTCAACTTCAGAAATACTTTAGAAATTAGAAGAAGATGTGCTTTTGTAGACAAAGTGATCATCTATATACTTTCCCATATGTATATATATATTTATATATGAAATTATAACGTGTTTTTCTGTAGAAAACGAGTGATCGGGATGTTACTAGTACATGATGTTCGTGTGATGTGGTTAGACGGCCTTACTTCTACGGTCATCATGTGGGATTAAATTTCTTAAAAACCGGTACTTTGGTTCACTTTTTATGTTATTTGATTGGCTGGCTCTTGTTATTTGCCTGATTCCTAGTCTACATTGCGACAAGAGATCAAAGGGTATCGAGACATTTTCATGACAAGTAATTAGTATAACTGGGAGAGAGATCATCCAGTTCATGTTGCACTCATGTATTTGTGGTACTTTGGATTTCTATTAGATTTTCAACAGTAAAGATATTCTCACATGAGTTTTGGGCTTGGTTTATTTTTACAAACAATCTCATCTCATCTAATTATTATAATTTTTTTCAAACTCCCAATTAAAATACAAAAAAGAATTTAACTTTTTTAAATCCCAAAATAAAATAATATTAAAAAAATTATATTCTAATAATATTTTATTTAATTTTCAACTTTCATCTCATTTCATTTGTGTAACCAAACAAGGTCTTACTACTGTGTCTAACTATATGATCTCTTTTAAAAACGTATAGACTATCTAATTTCATAAGACAATTAGAGAGGATCTTAATTCCACTTTCTTCCACTTTTCACGTGAAGCTATCACGCATGCTCTTTTGATATTAGATCAACTAAAAAGGGTTCGACTTACATCCTGTTAAAAATTCACTCGATACTTCATATTTGAAAAATGAATAGACGAAATTGTTTTAAGTGAAAAAATAAGTTGACTTTTTCATCAATCTTCTAATCTTGTCCATTCACTTTTCAACATAATATAGTGAATTTTTAATAGAATGTAAACCCTTCTCCAAGGAGACCAAGAGGGTAGCCGTCTTTGTGTGATTATATAGCGACAACTCCCACAGCTAGCCTAGCTAGTAACCAAACACCAAACCAGAAAACTCATAACACAGCAATTGCATAGTAAGCACAACATAGAAATGGATATTTCTATATGGTATCAGAGCAGGTTAACTTATGACCGATGATGGGCTCCTGCGACCTACCCACGATGATGGTACTGGAAATATTAGCCCATACGTGAGGGGGTGTGTTGAGATGTCCCACAAGGCTTAGGAACAAACTCATCTTAGTCTTTATTATAAGGAGTTACCTTACTCCTTCTATAAAGCCTTTTATAGCAAGAAATAAGCGTTTCTATACAAGCATCATCATAAAACATCAGTACTTGGAAGCCCTACGACTCCATCATGAAGTTTTGGTTCAAATAAGATGGCTAGCTGGAGGACTTGTAATGAGCACAACTTAGGATAGGTTTGGAAAACATGTTTCACCCAAAATTTTTATCTTCATCTCATCTCATCTTTACATTTTTTCAAATCTCCATATAAAATATAATAAATAATTCAACTTTTTCAAATCCCAATATAATTTTTTCAAATTTCAATTCAATTTTTTCAAATCTCAAAACTAAAAAATAATATTTTAAACTTTAAAACAAAACACAAAATTCTCATATCATCTCCCAAACATATCCTTAGTTTAAGTGGAGTTAGTTATAAATATAGACCAAACCCTTGTTCCGGTCGGTCATTGTCCGTTTTGGGCCGGAACCCCACTTAATCGGTTTTTCAGCCCTAACCAAAGGGCAAGTTTTTTTTTAATAACCAAAGGGCATATATGTATAAAGCTTTCTATGAATAATATTGGCCCGACGGCGACAATTATATAATAATTAATGCATGGTAATTAGGAATACAATCAGAAAACCAAACAAGCTTATGCAAAGTAACCAACCACGTACGGCTCATGCATATATTATTCATAACTGTAAGTGCATGCATGAATGTGCCTGTAGGTGCATACGAATTCAATTATGCGCAGGTTACTACTGGATCATGTTCAAATATTATTAGGTTTAATACTCGAGCAAAGGAATTGTTAATCGGTTAGTGATGCATGCATAAGTTAATAACTTGATAATTACCTTAGTGGACCTAACTTCTTTTAAGGATGACTCCAGTTGGCGCTCAAGCTTCTCCAGGTCGTCTGTGTTTAATGGGCCCAAGTCTTCCCCAAGAAGGTTTCTGGAAAGCCATGCAGAAATGTTTCAATTAGTGATTAATTATGCATATACTTGCCTGGCAGAAGTGCTAGGCTAGCTGCTAGCTCATAATCGACAAAGCATACGTACATGCCCGATTGACTAGAAGATTTTTTGAAGCAACAGTAGTACTAGATAATAAAAATAAGTGGTATTTACCTCTGGGTTTGTTGTAAGGACTCAAACCTAGCTTTCAATCTCAGGTACTCCCGGTAACTGCTCTGCTACAATATTTTGTGACAACCAGGATATGAGAAACAAAATACCGAGATTTTGTTTATGCCTTTATAAAGTACTAGACATGCATGGATAAAGAGATGGCATCTAATTTACACGTACGTTCCAATTGAATTCATCACACTACATGCCTAAAGAGCGAAGCATGCATACAGTTCCTTTGGAGCCCCAAAACAAAACAATATGATCTTAATTAGCATATAAATTAAAATAGTTAAGCTACCTCGAGCTCCTTGGCAGGTCTGTTGACTTCCACGGCACCAAAGCTGCATTTTTGGTACCTTTCAAGTGTTTTAAGCATGCTGGACGAATATAAAAAAGAAACAGCCAATAAGAAGGATGCATAATCAAAGACATATATAAATTATGATTAATCTAGTTGTTTTATACATTTAATATGGATGTATCCCCCGGTCTCCCCTTCGGAGCGAAAAAAGGGTAGTATGTTTCATCTGCTGCATATGAAGCTAGCATTAACTAAATAAATATTACATAGATCGGTACTTTCATTGTCCATGTCAATGGTACAACACAAGATCTAGAAGTTGAGAATTGTGAGTGCAAAGATAGTAGCTAGGTAGATACTGGCCAAGATTCAGGCCAATATATCTACCGCCCCTATGATCTTGGCAGCTTGCTTGGTGCATCATGAGTATAAGTGTCATTGCAAGCATACGATAGACTCTTTATTTATTTCCTTCGAGCATGTAAAGTACGATTGTGGGATCTTGTAAAGGACTCCAACTGATTGCAAGCATGTACGTACGTTATTCCTCCCCACATCTTACTGTGGATGTTGCAGATGGTGAAATGTAGAGTACGTAGCCTAGCTATATATAGCAACTAAGTTGAGTTCTTTAACTTTAAGACTTATCTAGCTTCATTCGCCTACTCAACATTCAGGTGAGCAGAATAGTAACCTATTCCTAAATTCTTTTATTTATACAATATTTATTGTGTCAATCGGGATCATTAATTCCACTAGTTTAGATTTTTCAAGCAGCAAGAAGTGCTCAAATGTTGTAGGGATCACTTCGTGGATGTATATATCTCTTTTCCACTTAATTAAGATCCCTTAAGTTTGAGCAAGAATTACTTGAGGCCTTCAAATTCAATGGATGATCTTTCTCCTATATATCCAGTGATATGTACTTCTAAAAGACTAAAACCAAGTGCTTTGACATCTTTTTGGTTATACATTATATGGGAATTTTGGTGGAGCATTCCCAATGGTTCATGATTTATCCTATCCTTTAAAATATATCATTAAAACTTACTTTTTTATTTTATTTTATATACTGACTTTTACAATATACCATACATTAACTTATCTATTTTTTTTTTATATCATTTAAGTATTATATTTTTTTAATATTTTGTAGGGAAAAAAGTACAAGAAGAGAGATCAGAAAATAATTAAAAAATATTTACATTTGTGCAGTCCATGCTACATGTAGCAGCAACACTGTAGAAAACTTGAAAATAGATAAGAAACACATCATCTATTGGACGGCACTTTTGGAAAACTTTCCTTCAAATTTTACAGAAATATGGGTTTTACAAAAACCCATTGGGAATGCTCTTATATCTAGTTTGTATATAATTACACTTGAGAAATTCATGGTTTGTTGGATGAGATACAGCACGTACGTGCTGCAGGTTTACAATTTGTTTCCTTTCATAATTTAGCTTAGCTACTTAATGGCACACCTATATGAGCATAAAAAAATACCATTCATCATCCTTTCATGATTTCTTGATGGTGCGTGAATGATTGATAGATTATAAGTGAAAAGGAATAAGTATTTGTTCGCCTCGATGCCACATCAAGAAATAATAAAAGGATGATAAATAATATTACTCTTTTACTGTAACCAAGATGCGTAGTCAATCTACAAATCGGCCCGCATAGATGGGTGATTTCATTATCCAAACTGATATTGATGACCTAACATTTAGCACATATTATCTAATTGAAGAGAAGATGATCACCTAATCTTAAGAAAGCTTCACATAAACATGGTCAATTCTAAGTGCGACTTTTGTGCCTCCCAAATTGCCTGATCGCCCTATTATGCTAATCATATAGGGTCGTGGTCAATTAAAAGTGAGATGATTTGAGAATCTCGTGTTTGTATTTGGAGTGTCTAATCACTTTCCATATATATGCTCATTAGTTTGGTCTAGCAGCCTCAAATACAATTTAAAACCGGCACTCGAATCACACAATTGTGATGTCTATATGTTAACTAAGTGTTCAATTTTTTTGAATATTATTGGGGTATTGTAAACTAGTAATTTTGATCATCATTTAGACTATAAATTGAAAAAACAATGATACTTCGAGGTGCACAATGTAGTTTTCACTTTCTCACTACGGAGACGGACAAAGGGTTTTGAAGAAAATGACAAGGATAATAGGAGTTGCAAATAAAAGGCTTCAAAGAGGGAAGAAACACATAATTTTCTGTAGAACATTAAGAGAGATAGCCAGTTTGATCATCACAAGCAACAACAAGGAGTTGTGAGTGTCAATTTAGCTAAAGAACTGACACTAATTCAGTGTCACTAAATTTGAAATGGTTATCATAATTCAGTGTTAATTAACATCGAACATTTTGAAAAAAGTGTTTTTAAACATTATTAGATTATTAACAA
>QEOT01004224.1:47089-66452 GCA_003123785.1 Pterocarya stenoptera
AACTCTTTAGTGATTTAGCATTGCCATCATTACTTTTCTTTAGGCTTCTCTGTTTGTTTGACTTTTGGTTTGTGGCTCTGGTAAAGATTCTTACTGTCACTCATCTCATTTCCCAGTAATGGTCTATTAGGATTGCATGCCCCCTCCATATGCGCCTGTGTTGTCACTCATCTCATGTTGAGAAGCATTTACAGCAAGGAAATAATTTTTATATAAAAATAAATTTACTTGTTATTGCACAGACAAATCTTATGCTGCGTGTGTTTATGTTTTTTTCTTTAAATTGCAGAGCCATGCAAATCGGTACAAGCGGTACATTGTTCCTGTGCTATCTGTTAAGATGAACTTTTATGTCCGGGTTTTTGTTCGCATTTACACGTATGTGGCCAACCTACTTTGAATGAATTCAGTACTATAGCTTGTATCACTTTGTGTTATAATTACTAGGATAAGATGATGCTTCTATTGACTTAGAGCTGACCTTATTTGCTGCAGTTCTGCGAGTGCAATGAAAAATACTCCCCTTAAGCTTTCTTATGTTTATCAGTGCACTGGTTGTGATTCTTTTCATCTTCAGCCTATCGGGAGGACAGTTTCCAAGGTGCTCATTTCTTGATTTCATATGATATTGATGCCAGTAATTTTTTGTTGACATGGGTGTAGCTTAAAACCACATTTGTCTATATATTAATGAAAATAATCTAAGATGATAATGTTTGAGTGCTTGAACAAATCTTCAGATTATATTGTTTTTTTTCACTCAGTTCAAAATTTTGATTATGCTCTGATCTCATCCTTTTGTTTTCCCCTTTCCTTCTAGAACAACAGCGTAAGACATCTGCCTGGGTTTGGTCCTGCTGCTCCTCAAGAGTGTAGCGACTGTGGNAGAACAACAGCGTAAGACATCTGCCTGGGTTTGGTCCTGCTGCTCCTCAAGAGTGTAGCGACTGTGGGAAGAAGTTTAACATGGGTGGGCCTATATGGTCTGCTCCAATCCATGATCAAGAATGGGTAACTTCCATACTTGCAGATGTGAAATCTATGAAGGATAGGTATCCTGCTTATGATCGTATCTCTGCTGTATTGACAACAATATCAGAGGTGTGTTATTTTCTTTATCCACTTGTCATATCTTTTCTGTTATTTATACAAGAGACTGGTTGGTTATTCTCAAATGATAAAAGAGATTGGTGTCTAGTTTGCACCACATCTACTTATGCCTCATCCAAAGACACTGCACATTTTTTGTTTTTTAAAATATCTTTAACGAATGTGTGGAAGGTCCCCACTTAAAGTTTAATATAGTTTCCTTGGATATATAATTTTGCCCAGTTTGTCGCAGAATACTAGGAAATTGGATATTTAGATTGTGTCAGAGAGTGCTACATATGGGTGGTGTTGGAGAACTTTTCAGTTGATGATCTCCTGTTCATTATGACAGCCATCATACCTATATATAAATTCTAATTCCATGGGCATACTTTCTGTAGGAACTGCCTGATGTTCCTCTATTTCTGAGTCTGCACAACCTATGTGCCACGCTTAAATGCACCTCTCCATCAGCAGTAATATTCCGTTCAGCTGTGATCAATGCTGGATATCGTATATCTGGAACTCATGTGAATCCATTGGGGCTGAAATCAGATGCTCCCATGGATGTCATTTGGGACATAATGCGCTGCTGGGTAAGACTTCACTTTCACTGTCTTATCTTTTAAAGCATGCATACAGTCTGATACATCCATTTATTTAGGTCCATGTACTTTAGTTTTTGTTTCTTCTGATTTTGTATACGAATTCTCTAAGCAATTAAAAGTGACCGAATTTCGTGTTCTCATGTCATTTGCTTGAATAGTTTTTAGACTTAAGCTGCACTAAAAATTTCTTGATATTATTTATTCTCAATAGTGTGCTAATATGAGCATTTCTGAAGTGACGATATCGGATCTATTAACTACGTGGTTTCCTTTGCTTTCCAGGTAAAAAATCATCCAGTTAAAGCTCAACCACCAGATCTGCCAGGAAGTGTGATACTTGCCAAGGAGCCAGTTCTTCAAGTAAGCGACACCTCCCAAGTTCCAGTTATTTTATCTTTTACTTGTTCTTCTTATTTTCTATTGCTAATGGCATCTGATTCACTTATTTACCTTTAGACTTCATTTAAAATACATATACCTGTTATGAGTGTTGCGCATGCCCGTGAACTTTTAGTCACAGAAAATCTCCTCCCTCTCTCTTGGACAGGCTAATTTTGCTCGGGCTGTTGCTTCTCTTAGCAAAGCACAAGCCAAGAAGGTCACACGCTTCCTTCCCAATCCTGAAAGACATTGGGGCCCAAAACTGAGAGCAGGTCGTCAAATTACCAGCAAGCACGTCTCTCTTTTGGGTCCTGAGGCATTGAATGCTACTCTTATCCACGAAGAAGATGGTGAAGATCGTGGTGCCAAGCGTCAAAAGACACAGGAACCCAACTTTGTTGGAAGTATTCCTACAGACCAAGCCTGACTAGAGCTTTGTCAACTCTCCCATTACTAAAACACAAAAAGAAAAAATGATGTATGCTTTCAGTGCTCCCCTTTCTCTTACCTTTTAAATGTGTTATTTCTATTTTTGGTGGGGGAGAGAGAGAGAGAGAGAGAGAGATCCCAAGAAATGCCCCACAGTTAATAGAATTGTGAGGGAAAGTCGAATGGAGAAACTCTGGTGACATTAAAAGTGAATTTGTTGCAATTTTGAAGTTTTGGAAATGTATAATGTAAAAAGTTCATTTCTTAAATTTACTGGAGTTCTTGGATTTGGTATTCGAAAATAAGTGTTCCAACTCGTTTACATATGCAATATTAAGGTGCGTTTGGATAATAAGTTGATATAAAAGTTGAAAGTTGAATAAAATATTATTTTTTAATATTATTATTATTTTGAGATTTGAAAAAGTTGGATCGGTTATAATATTTTGTGTGAAAATTTAAAAAAGTTGAAATGATGAGATAAAATAAAATAAAATATTTTTACTATCTAAATGGATGTGGAACGTTGCTCCCATGTGTTGTATAAAGACGCGTGAAAATCACGTACTTTCTTGTGTACTTGATGCTGATATCCCTTGAATCAAATGGTTGGTTATTTTCTGTGGAGGTGAGACCAAATCATTCGTTTGCTTTCATGATTTCATCCTATCCTCTAGAAACTAAAATGAAATCAAATGGCTCATTATCCAGCGTTTGTTTCACGCTTTGCCATGGCGCGAAAGGAAAAAAGTAATGCTAAAGTATTAACAGTGTAAGTACTGTATATTTATTAAAAAAAAAAACGTGAGATCTATTATTAAAAAATTAATTTTTATATAAATCTCATATTTATTTATTTGTTTTCAAAATGAGTGCATGCTTTTCTAGGGATGTAATCGGTCTAGTCCAGTCAGAAAGGTCATGGACAGAAAATTTCAGTCCATCATTTTTGCCGGACTGGACCGTTAGCTATCAGTTCAGTCGGTCCATGAATATTTTTTTTTTCTGTTTTGACAAAAATAATAGTACAAAAAATTAATTAAAATAGTAAAATTAATATTAATACAAAAAATTGTCCGTGTTTCATCTCATCTATTCTTACAACTTTTTTAAATTTTCATAAAAAATATAATAAATAATTAAACTTTTTCAATTCCTAAAAAAAAATAATATTAAAAAATAATATTCTAATAATATTTTATTCAATTTTAATCTTAACTCACTATCCAAACGTCACCTAAGTGATCTCTTTAACATTTTATATATGATTAATGGATATTAAATAATTTTATTGTATATATGATGAATGATGATCTCTTAGATGAAAATACATAATTAACTTATACAATTATTCTATAAAGTAATATTATATATAATACTTAAAAATATATATACATTAAGTTGGTATTAGTCCAATCCAATCCAAAAAAAACTACATCCGAGACTGATCAATAAGATTATCTGTCATATTTGGTCCGTACTGATAGTCTTACNTAACCTTGCTGATATTTTAAATTATTTCGATTTCATCAACAAGTCGTTGTAGTATAGTGGTAAGTATTCCCGCCTGTCACGCGGGTGACCCGGGTTCGATCCCCGGCAACGGCGTTTTTTGTATTTTTGTCATTTTTTGTTGGAAAAACTTCAATCCCTCTGTCATTCAGAAACAAATTTCTTTCCCTCCATCGTTTCGAAGCCTCAAAACGACGTTCAGATGGGCTTTGAGTCTTTAAATTGTCACATCACATGAATCTACGTAAAAAGTTTTGTTTTTGTTTTCTGTCATTTATTTTTCTTCTCCTCACAATGCAATCCGGAACTTTGCAGCTATGTAACAGCTATATCTAGAATGGAAGTCCTCCTGCTGCTCTAGCCTTGGTTAGGACTTCACTTGCATTTCCTTTTGTATTTTATGATGAACTGAAATTTGATTCATTTTCGTAACCTTGCAAAAATATGTGATTCCTTGTAGTGTGATAAAAAGCCCGATGGCTCTGTTCTAGTGGGGTTTCTGAAGTTTTCAAGACCGGAGACACCTAGGACTGTTGAGAGTATCTCAATCACAGTCACTCTAGCAAAGCAATCCTAGGAGGAAGAAATCAATGGTAAATCAACTGGAGTATTTTATTGCTCTAAAACTCATACCATTAAGTTTATAAATAAAATTACACCCAACAGTCTGCATTTCCGAAATAGGTCAGAGAGAAGATAATTGATAGCACAATTACTAAGACTAATGATAGTTCCAACAACTCTTAATAGTAAAATAATGGTATTCGCTGTCGATCAAAATCTTTTTTAAGCCTTCCCATTGGGAAGCTTATCTGAGGCCCCACCTGAGTTTAGTTCATCCCAAGCTTCAATCCATGTGACCATGGCGTCTGCCAGCTTGTCAAAGTAGGGATCTACCTTGCCAAGCTTTTCCTTAACCTGCTTGGACAGTTCAAGGTAGCAGTTCTGAACTGAGGTGCAGTCTTTTGGAAGGACAGCTGATTGGAAGAATGGGATGATCTCCTCCTGCCAGAAGATGCCTTTGTACTCCTTCTTCAGATTCACAAATGGGTTACTGGCTTTGCTGTGCCAGATATAGGGCAGACCGGTCTTGACTCCCAATCCCAAATGGTCGCATATCACCTAAATAACAGTCAATGAGGTATCTATTAATCGTTCCATGACTTCTCAAAAAGTTGAAGGAAGACTACAATCATGCCTGAGGCAGGGAAAGATGGTAAACTATAAGTGACATGGAGAGAATCAAAAGAGAATGAGAGTAGACCTTGATGCACCAGCCAGCCCACATATCATCATAACGTCCAATAGGCTGACCATCACCCATGAGACCAAAGTACATTGCTGGACCAATAAGCTCACGATCGAATGCTAAATTCATACCACACATAGGGAACAAGGTTCCCTTGGGGATTGTCAGGACTGCATCCACATACCTACACCAAAAAAGGGTATAATCCTTTGGATTATGCTAGAAAAGTGGAAACTAAAATATGCCGGTTATTGAGCACACTGCCAACCTAGTGTTCCTCTCGAGAGGCTTCACGAGCTGTGTAGGAGCATCATAATCTGGGATGTTGAGCCAGAGGCCATGAGAAACAGCCGTTTTGGCTCCCTCACGAAGGCTAAAAGGGTATCCACGGACAAAATCTGCACCTTCACGGAAAGGATCATACAGGGTATTGAAAAAATGAGGGGTGGATGGGCAGAGGAGGTTCTTGATGTGCTGCTCGAGGGCGTTAATTGATCTTCCAGATGGATCTTTCGCAACCTAAGCATCAGTAAATTTTCACATCAATTTGGTGATTGGGGAAAAATTATTTCAACAATTTTTAATAGGTTTTAATATATGCAACACAAAATAGAACCTAAAATCAAACTATTTTAAATCATCATGCTTGAAAGAGAAAAATAAGAGTAAAAAGTACGAAGTGTCGAGAAGACACTGCCTTAGGTATTAAAAAATAAATTTTTAGGGGCAGATTAAATCATTTCAATTAGAGTAAGGGTGCATTAACATAATAAATTATCAAACTAAAGAGACGGTCCTAGCATTTTCAGCCAGGTTAAGGAGCTCAGAAGAGATTAGTTGAGATTCAAAATACAGTCATGGAGCTATCTCTTAATATGGAACACACCCACAAATCAATGAGACTGGTTCTAAACTAATTGAGAGAAAGAAGAAACGAGAGATATAAGAATCTTGAGAAACACAATCATGCAATTAGTATTGATTTATGATAGTGGTTTCATAAGTCTGTCTCAGCATTTTGAAATCCCAAAGCTGGTCCACAAATTGTAAGATCCATCAAAGCAAAGAGTGGCAAGTATAATGAAATTCAGTCCTTTTAGTAAAAGAGCATGGCAATTGGGCTGAATGCGGTATGTTGTCACCTCCAGTTAGATCGCAACAAAAAAATAAAATAAAATAAAATAAATTATCTTATCATAAAAACTTTCAAAGAGCACAACAACACAGCTAGATACAATCATAAAAAAGTGAAAAAAAGATATACAGCTGTAGATCTAAGAAAAAGATAAATACAATCATGAGGGCTACATCTCACCAATATTCCAAAGGTATAAATTGATTCCGTTTACGAGATTCTTGACAACTGTCTGTCGGTACAGAGCCAAATTTAAGATAAATCCATAAAAAGAAGCTCCAAATCTCACATGATCGTTCCATAAAAACAGGATCTATCTAATGAGATTATAGCTTGATTAATTTAGATTGTAAGAAGGCCTTCAAAGCTTAAAGCTAAAAGTCTACCATGATCCATAAACGTACATATGTCGTTAGCGCAATGAGAGGACAGCAAAATTACAAAGTTTGAAATATACCTCTGCAGGGCTCATTCGACATAGACTTAAGAATTTATTTTTAATTCAAGATTCTGTTAAAGTAAAAGACTTAAAGTTCCGAACAATCTAGTTCATGAATTTGAATTTCATTGAATTCAGATTGGAGATATAGATTCACGCAAACATTAATCTTGATGCACGCGAAACAACCCTCTTCGTTTGTGTCTTTGCGAAGCTCGAAATAAAAATTGCAAGATCAAAACGTAAAAATCTCGAGCTAAATTGACATCCATACAGATCCATGCTACCGTTACAATAACAGAATTTGCAGATGGAAACACATCAAGAGCCTAATGAATAAAATACATACACATGCAGGATGCAGCACAATCAAAATGGGAAAATAACAACACCCAGAAATCAAATCAGCCAAATTTCTGTAAAAGCAAGACAAGTGGGATACAAAACGCCATAAATGAAATAACTTTTTCTTTTTTGATGAAAAGGAGCAATGCTCCTACCATAAATCAAAGAACTTACAAAGCAGTCGTCGTCAATTGTGAAGATATACTTCTTCTTAGACACCATGTAGCCAAAGCAGCGGCAAGCAGAGTCCTTGAAGGAAATGCAGGAGGCCTTAGGACCCAGAATCCTGTTGATGTCATTGCGGTTATAAAGCTCGTAGTCAAAGCCATCCGGGACCTTGATGGTCTTTGAAGGATCGCCATCTTGGACGATGATGAGGTGGTAAGGCTCAAAGAATGGCCTCCACATCTCAAGGAAGTCCAGGTTCCTGATGGTGGGGATCACAATGTCAAGCTCATCTTTCAGCAGCGGTGTTGGGGCATGCGAAGAAGCTTCAATGGCAGCCATAGCAGAGAGACAAAGAAGGAGAGGAGAGTGAGTAAAGGTGGGTTTGAAAGATGGAGGAGGGAGAGTTCATGAGGGAATATAAGTGGAGGAGTACGTGGTGGCACGTGCGAATCCGGGGAGATCGGCACGAGTGAAGGGTTAACGGAGAGACGTGTCTGAATTTTTAAGGTTTTAGGACTTTTTCAAAGGCTGCCGGTGCTTGTGCAAAGACCCAAAGACGAGAGAGAGGGAGAGAGAGACTGTCTGAAGCAGAAGTTGATGTTTCCAACTTACCAAGCACTTGATGTCTACCATTTTTTACCATCTCTTTGGCTCATCACTTTATTCGTAGTCAATGGTTATAAAATGTTACATCATATGTTAAAGGATGACAGTTTTTCAGAATTTATTTTAATTCCTTTAGAGATAATATCATCCTTAATTTGATTATTTTTTTTATTAAGTAACTTAAATTTTATAATTATGATTTGATATTATCTCTAACATTTTTTCCATTTTTGCTTACACTCTCCTTTCTTAGTTTTATTAGCGTGTATTGAACATTTAAAACCTCCCTCGTTAAGAACATTCTTCAATATGTCAAACAAAGATTTTGGTAATATATTTCAACTAGGAAATGAATTTCCCGGAAAAGAGTTCAAGAAAAAGTTCAAAAGGTCACCAATCTATCGGTCCAATATGGTACATGCAAGTCAAAATGATCAGATCCCCTAAAATTATTACTTCATTTTATGTCATTGCATCATAACATCACTTGCAAATTTCCATTGATAAGCATCGGATTAAAAAAAGAAGAAGAGAGAGATTAAAAATAGTTACTTCCTTCTACATTCAATCCAAACAACTTTGATCACATCATACAGCTGGAAGGGAAAAAGTTTGGCATATTGATAGTTTTTGTTCAATCTTAATCATAGAAACATGGTGCTTTTGAATCTTTTAATGCTGAAAAAGAAAGCTTGAGGGATTAGGAACTTACACGTGTATAACTCTTTTTTACCTTCGTGGAATGGGGAGATGCACGTACCCCCAATTTAATACTTTTTTTATTATATATATAAAAAAAAAAAAAAATCCCAATTCAATACTGTTGCATCTTGGTTCTTTCCAACTAATCTAAATTACCTAATTGATGACAATTTGTTTTTTAATCCATTAAAAACAAATTATTTATTTGTAATCAATTATTTTCAATAAAAATAATTATTTTTTATTAAAATGAATCTATTTTTATTATAAATTATCGTTATTGTTGTAAATAATCCATTATAAATACTTATTTTTTTTGAAGTGACGATACAAAAATATTTTTATCCAATAATCTTATAAACTTGGGAGAATATGTGAATTTAATTATTTTAAATTCTAATGCATATGACGCTTGGATTTATCAATCTCTAACTTTGAAGCCATTCTTCCCGATAAGAATTTAGTCGAATTTTACGGATTAAATTTAAATAACATTGGAATCTTGGGTTAAAAGGTTGAATCCGGAACATCATTTGCTTAAACTTACCAATTATTTTAAGGGTAATGCTAGGATCCCGCTGATCCTGTTCAAGCATCCCGTTTCAAAAAATCTTTTTATTTTAATATTTTTTATGTAGTGATTAAAAAAATATTGTTTAATAATATTATAAATTTTTTTTCTTTTTAAAAAAATATTTAAAAATGTTAAGAAAATGATGTGAAAAAAAAAACACTTTTAAATATTTTTTCATATCATTTTCTTAATACTTTTAAATATTTTTTAAAAAAGAAAAAAATTTATAATATTATTAAATAATATTTTTTTAATCACTACTTTAAAAAAACTAAAAAAAAAAATTGGAACGAGATAGATGAACGGATTCTCCAGCAAAATTCCTATCATTTTTCTTATTTTAAAATTTTGAGAATAGGTGAATTTAATTATATAATTTATCAATCAAACGCAAAGGACGCTGAGAGTTGTCATTTAGTAATCTCGGACTTTGAAATAATTCCTCCCATTAAGAATGGGGTTGAATGTTCCAAAGTTGAGAGTCGTGGAAGGTCATCTTATCATCAGGAAGCTGTAGACTTTATAAATAATGCATTCAGGATTGTGCCTAATTAGATGGATTCACCAACGCGAGCATTGTGCGACTCACGTCCTGGGGCTAACAGCCTAACATTTATCCACCATCTTCCACGTACTTATATCAGACATGAATTAATCTTTGCATCATCCTACACACCACATACCATAATTTTTTTTATTTATTTTTATTTGTTTTTCTTATTAAATGTGTATTATATAGATGATGAATAAAAAAATATAAATGTTTCAAGAAGAGTAAAATTAAAAAAAATTAAAAAAAAAATAAAAAAAATAAAAAACACATTGGTGTGTGGTGTGTAGGATGATGCATAGCATTGCTCATCAGACATTGTCCGTGACACGTGTGACCTCGTTCTCTGAGAATATGGAAAGATTACATTGTGGTCTATAATTCTCATTGTCACGTGGCTCCACTAGAATTATTCTATTATTAACTCCTTTTCATAATTTAAATAATAAGATTTAATTTATAAAAGAAAATATTATCTTAGAAGTGTGACTCCCAGTTTGTATTAATATCAAGTTATCAACCTTTCATGGTGTACCCCTGGCTAAGAGGGAATGGTCGCTCCATCTTGTTTAGGTGATTAATGAATAGTACTACATGCAGTCGTTGAGTGTATAAACGTCGCGTAATTGTTTTGAAAAAAAATATATTTTATTGTTAAATAATTATTTTTTTATGTAGATCCTGTATTTATTCATATTTTTTAAATGAATTGTGAGGCGCTTACGAGTTTCAAGATTGTAAATATTTTTTTTTATTAACATATGACGATAATGATTAAGATTTGTAATTTTTTTTTTAGCATGTATCATTTGTGAATACAGATATAAAAGATGCATGATTGAAACGATAAATTTTAATCATTTTATTTAAAAGAATGATTGTGAATGAAACGGTGTATCTGAAAAATCTAAAGGATGCAATCTGTGATGCAGACCAAATGGAACTCATTCGCGGATGCACGATTCCTTTTGCTCTTTAGAAGTAGAAGTTGCTATCAAATATTCAATAACGCCAACTTCGTGGCGACTTGATTGAAACCCAGGAGGGAAAGCAGGTGCGGCATGCATGGCCTTTGTCTTTTAGCTGAAAAAGACTCGGGCCGCGACAGGACAGGAGAGCTTATAGAGCTATGTCCCGGGCCAACACTACGTTGATAAGAAGATGACCCATGCGTGGTGTTGTTGGGCACAAGATGCCTCAAACTATCTGCACGCTCCTTGTGGTTCTGGCGTTTTTACTACTACGTACAACCCATCAATTGTTCGAGCTCGCATTTTGCCTAAATTACTCACAATTCTAGGCCCGGCCAGCCACACAGCCTCCCCGCCGCTTATCTCACAACTACGCCTTGTCAGTCAAGAATCTTTCCTACTCTTGATTATCCTTTTTTCCTTTGTTTACAAACAAAATAAACTTCGCTTAGGGGACCATTTATCCCATCAACCATAGTTGGGGCTTCCTCTTTGGTAGTTCACCGTCATTTTTTATTTTCCCATTTTCTTTCTCGATTTTGACTACTTGTAATGATCGTACTTGCTGGTTCAATTACTTGGTTCAAATTTGACAACATGCTTCTTTGAACATTACCGATGCTCTCTCTCTCTCTCTCTCTCTCTAAAGTCTCAAATATTGATGTCACACCAGCACTCTGCAGAAGTAGCAGGTATCCTAACCTCGACGGGTACATTAATGCAGCGTTTCAGACCTGTGTCTTGCGTGTTTTTGTTTTTGGGTTAACGAGACTTTCATCTATCTGAGAAAAGACAAGATTCATTGATTGATGTGCATTATTGAACTCTCCATGCAATTTCAGTTAGAAGGTAACTTAGTTAGTGCTGTGGTTCAAAGACATAAATGGTAACTAGCATTCATAGTTGGGCCAGAGCAAAGCGACTTTATATGCACAATAAGGAAACAAAAAAGGCGGATCGTTGGATGCTTGTATGCCAGGCACTAGGAGTCTAGCAACATGCGATATTTCAAGATACCTGCGAAACTGTTGTTACATTATCCCATACTTCAACTCTTTTGATAGGATACGGAACACGAGATGCCGAGATTCTCTGTTCTTCTTTCTTGAACATGCGTCTTTTATTCCTTGCTTTCTATTATCGTTAAACCTTAACGACAGGTAGAGTTGAAATTTACACATATTTCTATATGGGATTGGCAAAGTTAATATTAGCCGAGAATGAATGGAAATTCTCAGTTTAATCAAATTCCTACCCGTTAGAACATTATTTTACCCTCATATCTATATATACTTTCTTCCTTCTGTACGTACATGTCCGAGTTAGTAAGATGAGACCCTAATATGTAGCCCATTTGGTGCTTCCACTCTTGGAAATTTCAACAGTTCATCACCTCCAATCTCTTCCCACCTGTAAAACAATGATAAATTACATCGTGTAAAGGTTTTTTTTTTACTTTCTTACCGCAGTAGTATTATCTGAGAAGAATAAGGAAAGTGGCTAACTTTATGGGCCACTAGATACCTGTATCTAGTCACTAAGTAGTGTAAGAAAGTGGAAACTTCTGCTATTCCCAGTTCTTTTCCAGGACAGAGTCTAGTGCCCCCTCCAAATATAAAGAAGTAGCCTTGAGACTCCAAGCTCTTATCCTGCGGTTCAGAGTCATAGGTACTCTGGTCATTCATACCATGATTTCCAATCCCTCGTACATCAATATGGAATTCCTCAATGCATAAGATAGACATGAAAAATATAAATAAAACAGTTGCATACCAGCCATCTCCATGGATTAAAGGTGAATGGCTCCGGATATAGAAATGGGTCATAATTAATCTCTCTTGTATAAACATATATCCTCCATCCTTTCGGAATCACAAACCCTAAAGAAACAGATAAGAAGAGATGTGATTAACTCTCTCGAATCCACAACTGATCACAATGTTTGGAGCAGCATGCACTTGCAGATCACATGCCTAGTGAAAATAGTGACAAAATACCTATTTGTGGTTTGAAAAAAATGACATTTTACCTATCAATGGTTTATCACGATGACACTTCACATAGCTTGTTATTTGTGAATGTTAGTTGCACCATGACATTTAATTAACTGTAGATTTTGACAGACACATATAGGTGAATCTCCGATGGATAATCCATCACTTTCTGAACTGCAAATTGACTTGTGGAACTCACCCCATGCTAGCTAGCTTTACAAGGTTAAAAAGTGTGGTTAAATATAATTAATTGGCAGGTAATCTGTGTTTCAGACTTATTTATTGCACAAATGCCAAAAAGAGATGGTAACTGCAAAATGGTTTCTTGAGCCCATAAAAAGTTCAGTTTATTTATAACTCCAGCTTTGACTCTTTTCAACTCACCATTCAGTTCCATATCTTTAGTGGTTTTCCGTAAAACTCCATTAACAATTGTTGCTAATCTTGAGGTCTCAAAGATAACCTGCATGAGAAAAAGCAGGCCAAATGAAATTTTATAATAATAATAATATCTTGTACTGGAAGCCACGATTTTAATTCTTAATTTCTTACCGCACGAGTAAACCTCATCGACTTAAGGTCATTCCAATCAATTGGATCCTCGGGCCTTTTCCTTTCTCTAATCGCCAAATGTTCTTTCTACAAATTTTAAAGATTAATTCAGCACTACGAGCAAGATATACTAGAATATTAACATTCGTAACTGCATGTTGTCACTTACTCTGAGTTCTTCAAGAGCTCCTGGATGATCATGGAGATACTTGACGGCCATCATGGAAGTAGTTGAAACAGTTTCATAACCGGAATACACAATTGTAATTATTTGATCAATTATCTCTTCATCAGTAAGTTCGTATCTGTTTTCATCACTTCTCATAAGGGAACCAAGCATATCTTGGTGGGTTTCTTGAGAAGTTCTTCTTTCCTCTATTAGTTGCCTCAACATGGCTATGATATTTTTCCTCGCCTGTAAGAAATTGTGAAGGATGTGAGTTATGGGAGTCATACCAAAAATTTCCATGAAAGACTGTATACTGAATGAGAAAGTACTAATAAGCAACTTACCTGGAATCCCCGACGATAATTTGTTCCCGGAAAGTTAATGGGCAGTGAAAGTGTCCCTAGAACTAGCTTAAAGAACTCAGTCATGAATGGTTGGAACATTGAGCTGGATTCTATACCGGCAATCTGCTTAAGGGATGAGCAAAGAGCCATCTGCCATAACATAGTTGAGCTAATGTTCATTAAAAGAAAGAAAGAACCAGCGCAAATTAGTATTATTGTTGTGACACAAACCTCTTTGGTCTTTTCTTGAATGTTGATGACTTGGTCATCCCAGTTGCTAAGGTGGCTTCTCATGAATTCATCAGTTTTTGCCAAAAGCTGGTCTCTGATCATGGTGGGGCTTATGAGCGAAAGCAATGCCCCTCTCATGTACTTGTGGGTGGAGCCATGAACTGCTGCAATGTTGCATTTCCCCAAGATATCCAACATGGACCGTGGGTAGCCAGGAACAAGGCCTTTTGCCTCATTCATGAGGATGTACCTGTTGAGCTCGGGATCCATGGATACAATGGTAGGGCAGCCCAGTATGTGGGACTTGAAAAAACTACCATACCTGCAATTAAAAACATCCAAAAATAAGAATTGCAAGAATGATTAGTGATGAAGTCAAAAAGAATTAGAACACCTTACTCAACTATTAATCACTAAAATCTTTGAGAGGGTTCCTTTTAGTCATGTAGGTATGCTTGTAGTTTCTCACAAGGAAACACTAGTATGGATTGATTGCTATACAAGCTCTTTAGACCATCTTTCAGGCAAAAGAAAGCAAGGAAAATCCCTTGTGTTTCTTAATGATATTTGCAAGGCTGTTCTACAGAAGTAACTCCAAACCAAAAGCTCAATTCTACAAATAAATAAGGAGGGCATGCAGATGTCCAGAGGATAGACCAAACAGCTTAAACCTTAAAACCACTCCAATAGAAGCAGCAGTAACCGTCCCAAAAAAACAACCCAAGATAGAAAGTACGGAAATAAAGTAAACCAAAAGCTTCCTATCCACTAATGCAATACGAAACAGAGATACCCAGTAACAACCACCAAAGAAAAAAACCCCAAGTGAAGAAGAAGAATCACCTTGCTCGCTGGTTTTTCATGAAGTTCGGACCTTGTTTAAGAAACTCTGTTGTCTCTCCAAATACTGGCCAGCCCATTGTACCTGGAGGCAAACCTTTCTTCCTGTACCTCACCTCATTCCATCTCAGCAAAGCAGAACAGATACAGAGCACCAACACCACCCCAAGAACTACCATTAAAAAAGCCATTGATGCTCTCAAGAAGCTCTGCAGGCACTCCACGAACAATTGTAAATGATATGGGCGTCTATCGTTTCAGTTAGCCAGAAGTGCAGATATATATAATGGGTCTCACCACAGGGGATAGAGAAAGAGAGAGAGAGAGGGAGAGGTCACATAATACAAACCTTGCACCTTACAAGGAGGGACCCTATTCTAAAGACCTCAGTAATAAACACATCCAGAAAATTAAATGACAAACTTGTGTTGCTTTTGCAAGTCATTAACTAAACATGCCGATTGACTAAACAAGTAGTTGAAATCGCAAAAGAAGATGGAAAAACAAAAATAAAAATAAAAAAATCTATGAACACTCCAACCGCAAACTCCCCCAATACGTTTTCAGAAGGAGATCAAGAGACGGTTTTTCATTTTGCTTTTTTTGGGGTGATTTGTAAAAGGAGCGGAATGAGTATTGAGCTTTATACAGTGTAAAATGCAAGAGGATCGGTGACTAAAATCTGTTACGTAATTAAAGGCAAGAAGATCGGGGATTACAACCGGTACAATTGCTGCCAAACATTCAGCTGAAAATATCTATCATTAGCAATTTAGCACAGATCTGATCGACGTTTCTTTCCACAGTCGAGACACCTTCCAGGTTGCATGGTTTTCCTTAATTCATGGGTCCTTCAATTCATAATTTTAGAAAAAAATTGTTAGTTATCATTCTTTTATTTATGAATAATAGTCTTTGAAGCTTTTACACAATCCATCCACGTGGTATAATTTATGTGACATAATTTAATTTAAAAGCTTATCTTGCATGTTAAATTATGTCACGTAAATGAGGTGGAGTGTAAAATTTTTTAAATAGAATTATTCTTTATCTCTTCATTATTTATCGACATGACATCAAATAAGTAATAAGTATTAATTTTTTCAAACAATTGACATTAATCAGAAGATGATAATTTTAATATATGTTCAAACTACCGGTTTGAATATGGAATAAATTTTAAAAAATTTCAGACTAACAATAATAGATATTGCAATTCTTATATCTATTTTTGTTTTAAAACTTTGTTCTCTTATTTTCTTTTAAAAAATTACAATTACAATAACAAGTAAAAAGACCACGATCGATGAAGATGATCTATTTTCCTTGAATTATAGAAATCGTAAGGATGGTGGTAGGTTTTTTTCTTTAATGTTTTTTTAAATCGGTGGGAGTTAAATATGGAGATGCTGTAGAACGTCTACCTCTAAAACTAACTATGATGGGTGCTGGTGTTTTCCAGAAAATGACTGGGGATTCAACATTAATTTACTTATATGGTATATAAGAGAACCGGGAGAAAGGCTCTAACTGATGTATTAAAATAGGCAAGATGTGTATATGTGGAGGAGGCACATGATGCACAACACCCATGCAGTTGGAGCTAAAAGAAAAGGCAGTCATGTCCTACCCTAGTGCTTCACATGTCTGCAACAAGATCCGCCCATGGAATTGGAATTACAAGAACTACTTTGGCTACCGTCATGTAAACAACGAGAGAGAGAGAGAGAGAGAGAGAGAGCGGGGGAGATCACGGGAGCAAGAAGAAGAAGGAGGTTCCACTCTTACTCCAAGTTTGTTACTTTGGACTGTTTCTCCTATCAGTTTAATGTACTGTATTTCCTACAAAAACCACACCGCCTTTTTTGCTATTGACTTTTTGACACTTTATAGGTTATAGGTAGATGCATTGAACTTTGAGCTCTGCAGAGTAATACTTATATAATGGAGTGTATAACTATTTTGCAGTTATTTAAAAATAAAAATGAAATTTATTATTAAAAATTTAAATTTTTTTATATAAATTTTAAATTTATTTATTATTTTAAAAATAATTATGCAATATTTACATATTTTATTTATAATTAATTTTTGCAAAAAATGTAACAGACATATCCTTAGATTCTGTTTGGATGTTAGCATTTATAAATAAAAGCATTTGAAAGAAAAGGTATTGACATAGACTGTTTGATATGAAGTTTGATTGTGGAAATTAATGATGCAGTTGAACCCGGTTTTACTCAAATCTGAGTATGGTTAAGGTTTTCATCTAAACAAAATACATTCAAATAATTTAACTTTTATTTCACCTCTTCTTATTTTATTTCATTTATATAATCAAACGAGCCTTCAATCTTACAATTGTAGAACCATCGTCATGTCATACGTAATATACAAACGTTGTTGGTACTTGATAGACAAATTTGCCATACCTTCCTATGCAAAATACAATTTTTTAGTAATTATTTTAAAAGTAATTGTTAAATATTTTTTAAAACAATTGTTTTTAAAATACATCTTATTATGTTTATAATATTTGTGCTATTGAATACCAAACACGTACCGGCCTATATTCTATAATATATATTTCAAAAGATTTTACAATTCAAAAATAAATAAACACAATGAATTATAGAAAATTAAATATGATTGGTTGATAATGTATGTAACTTAACATTATTTAATGTTACATGTATTTATAATTTTACTTATATTTTTTTATAAATTTTTGTAAATACATTAAACATTTTCCTTAAATAATATTGGATGTATTTTTCTCACTCCATCAGAATTTATTGGTGTGTGTGCAGAAGGAATATCTTCACTTGATGAAAGTAATAAATACATCCTTCTATGCTTTAATGAAGGGTCAGCCGGTTTTCCCCCCAACCGCCCAAAAACTAGCTCTAATGGGTTCCCCTTGTCAACTACTCCCTAAATCCCCCCTAGTACCATAATAACTTGAACCCTAGCCTCCCATTCGGCCATCGACTGAGAATTCTCACTGATTCAATTTTTTTCTTAATAATTAAGTAAGTTTTAATGAGTTTGTAATTTTTTAAAAAATATTTGAAAAATAAATACATAAAATAAAATAAAAATTATTTAATTTACATTTATTGATGAGAACTATCGGGACACCTCTCGGTGGCCCTAGCAGTTTCGTTGGAAAAATTTCAATTAATAAGTCCCAATTTATTTAAAAAAAATAAATAAATAGAAGAGGTATGCCAAGAGAGGAAAAGGCAATGGAAACTTTAATTTTGGCCGAAGCCAATGCCAAACCATACATTCTTTGATATATATAATATATATATCTTTAATATCATTTATTTAGTGTATGCGTATGCATGTGAGTTAATTGTACATTGCCTTATGGAGGTAATTGAAAACATACGCCATATATACATTACTCTGGGCGGCTCCGGTCGTACATACAGTAGATGTGTACGTACATGTTGATCTTCAGTCTAATCAACATGTTACATGATTATAATGAGACATAGTTTGTCCTGTAATTTCTGTTTATCTCTTCTGCTCTTATTTTGTTTTTTGACTTGTAGTTTGTTGAGGCCGATGGCTTGTCTCGAAGTGGAAAAAAAGGTGCATTGGATAGCGACCTGAAGAAAGTGTCGATCCATGAAGAGATCCTTGGAAAGGGATTTGACACAAAAGATGCAGTCCCACTTTCGAATAATATTATGATGATCAATTACTATCTTTCCCCCAAATTTTATGTTTTTTTCTTAACTTTTTTCATGAGGGAGAAAAGCAAGTGATTTGTATAATTAATGATGTAATTGATGTGACGTTGGAAGAATATGCAGGTAGCTAGGCCGGTGAATGAAAGAGTCATGTGTGCATGCATGCGCGTGAGAGATCAGAAAGAGAGATCAAGAGCTGATCTCAGGCAGGCAAAATATATTTAGGCTATACAAGACGAGGTTTAAGTGAATATCATTCCATTAGCATGTCCGAAAAATATATGCTCGATGAAGATGTACGTCAACGTTGACTTTAGAGTTTAGAATCCAATGCTTGTGTCGCAAATGGCATTGCAATCCGCATATATATGTATGTAGTGAGGTCTGATCGGCAGTTGCAGCACATGAGTTTGCAGATATTATTGTCTTTAATTTTCACGTACTAAAAACACTCAATTTAGATATATATTGCAGACAAAGCGATCAGATAGTGATTAGAACGAAGAAACTCCAAAATAGAAAAGGCAACGGATGCTTCAAACATATGAACATAAGAATATACATGAGAGGCAAAGAGAACAAGAGAGATATGGATGTGTATGAATGATAGGACTTGGATGTTAAAGGTGCACGGAACTGCAGATAGCATACATACGCGGGGTAGGGCTGGAAAATGTTACTCAAAATAATAAGTGTGGAGAGAGAGAGAGACTAGGGGGGCGAGAGAGTTCACTCTTTGTGTGTTGGGGGGGGGGGGGGGGGGGGGTGGTG